>DWLI01004796.1:0-10573 GCA_018249915.1 Cecropterus dorantes dorantes
AACAATAGTCAGCTAGGGGCTCCGGTTCCAATTATTCAACCTAAACACAGACCGGCTGAGGAGTTTTCGATCGTATCACACTAAACATAGGTGTTAAGTTCCGCGCCGTCGTCAGATGAAGGAAATATTTAGTTCAAATGCTACAAGATTGAGAACCAGAATGAAGGGACATCACAACGCTACTTCAATACTGCGAGTGATATTACTACTAATTCACAAACAATTACTACTAATTCTGCATACATTTGCGTCAAAGTAGTATTTCAAAATGTACGGGAACGTGATACACTATCAGCGGTCGAGATACACGCGATAATTGATATTATTATTTACTTCGTTCGTCCACCCAATAATGGTCATGAAGACCGCTGTAGAGTATTAGGTGTTGCACAATTGACTCCATGATAGTCGGCTCTGTCCTCTCAACCTATGATTTTTTTAGTGTTCAAGTCGGGTCTTCTGGTCCGGATGTGATCTGTGTTCTTTTTGGCTTATAACCCTCTGGAATATTTTATTTCTTCAACATATATTTTGTTAATTTGGCTGTACTCAATTAAGAATAAGCATAATACGGAATTTTTAAATTAATTTCGCCCTCCCTAGTGGCATTTGATATCCAAAGCTACATTTAGACCTCTTATTGGTCCGATATCCTGAGGTCTCAATCTATGGGTTTCCGGTAATCATTTTCAGATCAAATGCGAAAACAGCTTAATGGTGTGTTGACTTTTATTTAGCGATAAGTGTACCTAAAAACGTACACTGTTTGTTTTCTTGATAAAATAAATCATCAGGCAACCTGGTGGAGATGGAGGCAAAAGATCACTACGCATGCGTGTGAGGCATCTGTAATTGTACTGCACGTTTGAAAAGTGTCAAAATTATCTGAGATCCGCCACAGATTTTACCCTTGAGAACTTAGTAAGTTAGCCAAGTTAATCTATTATAACTAATGGTCAAATCAGATCAATTCATAACACATGCTTTCTACACTCATAGCCTCGCACTAGGATTTTCTCCTGTGTCACGGGTGCCATGGACACACAAAGACGAATACACAAACACTCAGACTCAGAACAGAAATCTAAATTCATCATTTAGATGTCTGTCTGGCCGGGAATCGAACCCGGAACCAACTGCCCGTCAGACCGGTACCGGTGACCGCTCCGTCACGCGGGTCGTCGTCGGGTAACTGTGATAAATTGCTTACATTAGACATGTTCTTAGACGTAATAACTATAAGAAGACGTGGTATTAAAAAAGACGCTTTCTTTTAATGTTGAGAATTTTAAAAAATCATGTAGCTTCCGTCAAAGGTGTAGTATTTAATTTGAGTTACATCAGTGACGATTTGACGTATACCTTTCGCTATCAATAAATTATTAAATTGAGATATTTTTCAAGTGTAATCGAAAACCGTAAGAATGTACCTAGGATGATGTATTACGTATGCACATGATATGCATTATGTTTTTTTTAAGAATTTAGAAATATAAATAAACTTCATGGATCTAACATTTGGGGAAATTGTCGATGTTGGCAATATAAATTCCTTCACATATATATAACTGTCAAACTGTGAATGTGTTGCTAGATATGATTTAAACATTTGCCATGCCAATATAGTGGTAGTTATTTGATATTTCTCTTTTATTAAAAAAAGTAAGCGTTCGTATTTTTAAAGTGATTTATTTTATTTTATAGATATTCGATATTTAGTATAATATATAATTAAGTATGGTTTATAAAAAGTATTTTATGTAACATTCCTTCTGCATGAAAAGGAAAATAAAAAAATCCTATAAATACAATAATAACTCGGATATTTTCCGAACCCACTGAATCATTAGGAACTTATTGTTAAAAAGTTACTTCTTAAATTAGTCGTTTAATAAAAATCGATATCAAATGACATCTTCTTTCGCGAATTACGAATTGCACCAAACGTCATTGCATTCCGACATTTATCATACTTGATTCTTATTTTTGTTGTGTACGAGTATATGTTGTGATTTAGATTCGCGGTGTAATGACATAAGTGCGAAAACATTTTCAGTGAAATAGCAAAATGTCGCAAGGAAAAATTGTGTTGATGGCTTGCGGTAGTTTCAGCCCGCCGACTTATATGCATTTACGTATGTTCGGTGAGTAAGCTTTAAATAAGTAATTTTTTGACTTGCAATATATTTAATATTCTAGAAAAAATAACGAATTAAGTTTTACGTGTCATAATTTTCTGGAAAACTGTTATTTAAGGAATAAAATAATTATTCTATGACTAATTTTTTTTTATCAAAGTTATTTTGTTTTGGGTATTTTCGTTTCCTTATATTTTTTATCCTTGTATATATGAACATTATCGAATTAGCCACACCACAAATATATACTTACTTCAAAAAAAAATTCTTATTTTGTACCTACATTAATAATCGTAAGATTTTTATTGTGCAATAAATATTGATCTTTTTATTACCGATTGTGAATGTGTTGGACTGATGTATGTTTGTGACGTCGTCATCTAATTATTTACATTACTAATTGATTGTTGATCAACTGTCCCTTCTATCTTGAGATGGTACACCATACTGGCTAACAGTGCTCTGGTTTAAAGTGCTCTGGTTTCTACCTGGGGATGGTCACAGATGTCCATGGCAGTGACCACTTACCTTTGGGTAGGACTCTAAGGTCTAGCTGGGGTTGATTACAGATGTCCATAGGCTGAAGTTACAACTTCCACTTCCCACTTGGGCTCTATGTTGGTTTGCTACTTTAGTATTATAGAAAAAATAAATTTTGTGTGTGTATGTTAGCGATCTCAGAATACTGCAAATAAATATAATATATGTGTATGATAATATTTAAAAACTCATTATAACTATTCCAATAATAAAAATCTTAAAAAGAATAATTAAGTTGTTACTGCGTTGTCAATGGTCGGCCGTTCTAAGATAATGAAAAACAATTTTAAACTAAGATTCAGATAAATAAATAGTTGCGATCATTAATAGATTATTATTTGGAACTCCAAGGGTATCCACTAATATATATAAAATAAAAAGATTAAGTGAGTAACTATACCCAACTATATACCGCTGTATAAATTTCAGGTCGCTGGTTTGGTCCGAATAGTATTTGTAATATTTTAATCCTTGCGCGCTAGTAGTAGCTGGTGAAAAAATCCATAAATACCTCAGTCCTTCGAACACAATACTTGGGGACCGGTCAGCCTATAGCACTTCCACTTCACAGTATGGTCCCGTGACCACCGTCACCGTCACCACAAATGATAAAAATATACTTTGTAGAGTTTGTAGTCTGACGACAACCGATTAAAGAAGAATCTCGTTATGAAAATCAGTGTAATGACAGAACGTCAATATTTTAAAATTTGAACAATTTTATTTAATTCAGTATTTCGTCCAGTTACAAATACTGAACAATCGCGCTACCAGAAAATAATTAATATAAAATAATGTTATCATAAATATCTCGAATTTTAGTATTCGTGTGTAAATCAGTTAATAATTTTCATGATTATATTGTAAAACGAATAGACAGATACATAAGTTTGATTATATGAGGCGACCGACTCAGTCCTCGTGAGTGATTGACTTTAGATAGAATCTCTGTTCTATATGTATCTGTTCCCTGTTCTGTCGTATATGAAGCACCTCACACATGTCCATAGGCGGCAGTGACCACTTACCATTAGGTGGACTGTATGCTCGTTTGCTGAAATAACACATAAAATACGGCACTTATCTTTTATATTAAAATTGTTGTACCTTCATACTACTTATTATCGTGATTTGCGCAGATTAAAATTTGATATATTTTTTAATTTGGTTAAATACATACAAATACGTATATGAATTGTATAGGAAATGTATGTTTCATTATCATTAATACATTATTTGAATTGTTATGTGAATACTGTACACAATTAGGGAAACACGAAAATAGAAATAGAAACTGTTATATGACCGTATTACGGGTTTCTATTGACAAATTTCTACGTACCTATTGACAAAACCAGGCAATGTTTAATTTATATAGACTTGCCCCAACTACCGGAATTATTACAAGAACGGATCACAAACGGTATGGAACACAATGACTAAACTTTGCTCGAACTAGTGAAACGGAAAGCGGGGAAATGCTGCGGCCAATTCCGTTTAAATAAAGTTTTATTGTTCGCTAAAGTTCGTTCAATGAATAAAATAACTGCACCGGCTTTTAACAGGAATAATACGGTCACGGCGTAATACGGGCGCTCAGCCGCAGGAAATGACTCTTCCCTTATCTCTGAGATGTTGCATTAATATTTAACTATATCGTAGGATGTGCGTCTGTCTATTTGTACATAGGTTCACAATCTCCTGACCTGGACTTCGCTTAGTAGGCTTTAGATTTCACGTTCAGTATGTGGCCCTCATATCAGTTAATTCTCGTTTTTAATAAAAGGTTCTAATACATTAGAAATACTTTAAACATGAAAATTTATTCGATTTTATTTATTTATCCGATTGCTCCGACGCTAATTAAAGTTTCAGATTCAAAAAGTCTAAATATCTAAAGACTACTAAAGACTAAAGCTCTGATAAGAATGCAGATTTCTATATTTTAGGTATCTCTCTATGAGGCATTCCAAGAAATATTCGCTTATTACCTTAAGAACAAAATTGATATACTTGTAGCAATAATTATAACGAAGTAAACAGCAATTTATTAGTACTTACGTACCTTCCTTACCTTCCAAACAACGATACCAAAAGTGACTTAATACCGACTACTCGTTTTGCATAGATTATATTAATTTGTTCTGTCCATGTGAGAGATCTATAGACAAAGAAGATTCGTCCTGAACCCCCTGCACAAGCACAAAATAGAAATTTTGAGATCTCTAAGTTAATACTAGGTACTTCTACAACGACTGCTCCTACTACATGCAGTAAGCGATCCCAGCGCCCTCCCGACGCGACGATGTATCATCTAAATATTACGAGTGTTGTTTAATGTACTCAACATTAAATTTAATAACACATTCTTATCATTTTTTTTAAGTGTTCAAAAGGTAGTCTCTAGTGTATCTCAAATTCAGCACTGTATTTCACAACTACAGTAGCTCAGTTGGTAGAGCAACAGACTTCCAAATCTGGGGGCGCTGGTTCGATCCCAGCCTGTGGTACTGTGTATATGGTACAATTGTGTAACCTTTTGTTAATATTTTATACATATTTCTACTTTTTTCCCGTTATTTTTGTTTGTTCTAAGATATTTTTTAAATGTTTTTATTTTTTTTTCATATCATTTTCTAAAACCTATCAGTGAAACGTTTCTAACATAGAGATAAAAAAACATAGTTCACCAGAACTATATGTTTTTATAGTGAACTATTGTAATAAAAAACTACGTTATAAAGATAAAAGTCGATTTCACACAAATGAAAATAATAAGATTTTCTTGCGATGTGGTGATGATGACTAGTAGAAAATCCTTTTGCTCAAGAATGTAAATAGGTAACATTAAACTACTGATATTTTTTATTGTTGTATAAACTTTAATTATTCAATATTATTTTGATGGCGAAACCTTTTTTTGATATTAAATCTCGTGTATGTAATGAGTAATTGGTAAGATTTTATACATAGATTGGTCTTAAGAGTAAAAAGAGACTCAGATGCTTTTCTCCTTACGCTTGATAGGTGTTGCTTAATTAACTTTAATTAAATAGTATCTACAAGTCGACCAAGCTAACTAGACGAATGTCAAACGTGACGTCATTCGGAAGCTGCAACTACTGATGACAAAAAAATAGCAATCATATTTTTTTTTGAAATGTTGATTTCAATGAAATGTAAAATTTAATAAATTTCTGTCTTAATAATTTAAATATATATTTTAACACACTTAAACAACGCTTTTTATACTTATTTTCGTTATAGTTGTAACAAAAAGTAATGAGTACAATAAATTAATATTTGCTTAGTTATTTCATTATCTAATATCAAAACTGATTAGGGGTTAGGTGCGAAAGGTACTAGGACGAGAGCGGGGCATGAGGCGGGACCGGGGAGGGAAACTGCACTCCTTCCGTTCGTCTAGTTAGCTGAGTCGTGTAGTACTTATTTATTGTTCAGTCACAGACTTTTTTTTTAAAATAGAGTATGTACTTAAACATGACAAATTCTAATAATAATAGCTATACACGATGTTGTCGCGAGCGAGCATGTTCGGGAGTATATAAATTTTATTAAGAGTGTAGTTTTTATAAGAGACAACAGAGGGCAAGTATGTATCCAGAATTACACTAACGATTTAATCCTGGATTATTTAAATAAACTAATTTTGCTAAAACTATCAAAACACAAGTACAACTGGTAAGTCAATACACATATGAGTGTAGCTGAGGGTTATAAAGTTGACGCTACAAAAGTTTTAAAGGACTCAGTCTGCAGCGGAATCACTACAGTACCTATTTCGGCCTTATACCAGCAATGGAGCCTAGCCTTAGATAACGTACCCAAACCACGTGACCTCTTTTTGACAAGATTTGGCCTCCCTCCCTCATCTTGGTGACCATCTGTAATTCATAAGTACAATCATTATATGCCATATTGAAAAATAACTCAAAAAGTGCGAGATTTCCTTTGGGTTTTGACTACTTTTGATGCAAACTTAAGCCCACCCTTCCTCCCTGTGACCATGAATGCGATTTTGAATTTAATTTAAGTTTTTCTTACATATGGCCCTTCGTGCGCGAGTCCGACTCGCAATTGGTCGGGATTTCTTCTCTGCGCAACACGCCAGCATATAAAGAAATGAATAACTTTGTCACCAAGCTGATTTTATCTGATATTTTCGTACAATACCTACCTAATCATAATGAAAATTTACCAATCAATAGTTCCCAAATTCAAGATCAAAGGCAAGCTTATGAGAACAATACAAAAAACATACAATACTATGCAATTGCATTATGCATTTAAGATAAGTACCTATGTACTATAAGGAAACATACTCTATAAAAATCCCAATAGAAAAATATGATAAATGAAATAAAGTACGTACTTGAATAAGTAGCATTCTTCAACTATATAAAGAATAACCATTTTTAAAGAAATAAGGAAAATAAAACCCAATAGAAACATCCTATGATAACTCCTTACGTGTTGATAATGCTCTTTGCAAATAATGTATTATTTAATAATCAATTTGATTATCATAAAAAGGGTTATAGTGAGTCAACCGTAAAAGATAGACATATACTGTTACGGACTCATTTTTAAAGGGGAACAATTTTGTAATACTTACACGCCGTTTACGCAGCGCAGGCAAGAAAAGCTCTAAAAAAATCACGTTTTAGCAACAGTTTTCGTTGCTGCTGCACCCTCATTAGTCATAGCATGATGTTACATAGCCTATAGCCTGTCTCGACAAATGGACTATTAAACACAAAAATATTTCAATTCGAATCAGAAGTTCCTGAGCAAACAACTTTCTCCTAATACTAGCAGTACTAGGACTGAAATGGAACTTGACTATAGATTGGGCCACAACATTTTATAGATTAGAACATTTAATAGATGCGATATATCCCGGTCTTCAAAATGTTCGGTCGTGCAAATAAATTATCATCGGCTTTGCTTACCAATTACGACACAAAGGATATATAAAACGAGGCGAATCATCCGTGTACTTTCAACGTATTTGATATAAATAAAAAAAAACGAATCCTTTGGCAAGTATATTATATTGAAACACTCATAAATAACATGAAATTGGAGAGACTCAAATAATAATTAAAATCAAGGTAAAATTTAGAAATTACGAACTGTTGATATACAGGAAAGCCTTTATCTACTGCGGGCGTCTAGTTAAGACTAAAACACAGCAACACTGCTGTGATAAGGCAGATACCTATATCTGGCGGTGGGGCCTCCGGAAACGAACCAGTTAAGGCCCCACCGTCTTCAATTTACAATGTTGATTGAATTCAGAATGTGCTTAAAAGAAATCATTTAACTGGAAAACAAGTTACCTGTACACGTTACGTCTACTTAAGCGCTTTAAGTACTAACTACATAAGTAGGTAGCTCATCGCTCTTTTTCTAACGATATTTATAGGAAGGTAGTAAAATATTAGAAAGCTACAATCACACGTCTAATACATTTTAATATTATCAGAAAAGAAAGTCTACAGACTGTTTACAGTCTACATGTCTAAAATAAAAGTTTACGAGTAACATCTTCACGTAACGCAACGTTAGCCAGAGTAGGCCAACTTTAGCTACTAATTAGGTATCTTTAAGATGAGGGTCCTTAAAGACGTAGGTAAACTGAATAGCAACCTTGATGCTCTTATATCCTGGAATGTAATTTTTGTAATTGCAAAAGTGTCGCATAGCTTTCGTGGGCAAACGCTTTCGCAAGTATGAAGTAGATAATTCTTTAAAAACCGTAATGACAAGCTGCTAGTTAAATGGTTTCGTTTTTATACATTTTAATTTAAAATAATCATGCAGTCCACCTGCTTGTAACTGGTCACTACCACCCTTGAACATTTATATAAACAAAAGAGAATAGAATCGAAGCCCGAACTCAGTTCGGACTTCGATTCTATTCTCTTTAACAGCAGTGTCGAGCACTACACTTACCAGCAAAAGTTGCTGGTAAGTGTAGTGCTCGACACTGCTGTTATACTTCAATTAATATACTGGTGACCCGTGTCGAGCGATCTGTATATCTGACAAGCATAGGGTTCCAGGCTCTATCCCTGGCCAGACAGATCTCTGAAGTGTGAATTTAGATTTCTGTTTATGCATTGATATAAATATCCATTATCTGATCACGTAAACCAAAAACAACTAACCTCCCTTTTTTATAATATGGAAGTAGCAAAAGAGCTGATGTCAAGCGGCCACTGCCGTCCATGGACATCTGTCACCACCGTCAAGTAAGATCAGAGTCTTAGGTTACTTGCAGATGCGTTGCTATCCTTGAGGACTAATTTGGAGCTCCTCGAATAATTAGTCTCCCTTACCACCCACATCAAATAAATTATTTCCCACTTATTACACAATTCAATGAGGTACGGAAAGAATTGATTTAATAGCACAGCAGACGTAATTATCCATGTCGCCAATAGCCACAGGCTGTTAACGGTTCCGTTATCAGGAATCCCACCCTCATGCTCGTATTCCGGTCCCGGTTACGGGGTGGCAATTTACAACAATTTGTAATAACATATCCCTAACAATATGGCTGTGCCAATACACTTATTATATCTAACTTCTAACTATTTTGTAATACACCAAGTGAGTAAAGGCATCATTTCATAAGAACAGTCCACCTAATGGTATAATTATAATTATATCTACTTTATTTGACCCAAAAAGATAAAATAACTAAGAAATTTGAAATGTTAAAATACAAAGGGCGGTCTTATCTCTATGCAACGATTTTTTCTAGACAACCTTAGGAGTTAAATTCATTAATTGGCCAATGTTCAATATCTAAAGCGAGTGTTATATGACCTGGCCGGGCTGGACTTGGGCCGTATGAGCAAGTGGCCACTGCCCTCCATAGACAACTATGACGAAACCCAAGTAAAATCAGAGTCTTATCTACCATTCCCTTCCTGTGGATGGAGCAACGCGACTAAAGAAAAAAAATCCGCTAGATAGACAGCAGCGTTACCAACACATGAAAGGCGCGACAGCCTTTGGCAAAACGCCCCTCTTAGGAGAGGCCTATGCCCTGTAATGGAACTCAAAGAGCTGACAATAAGGTGATAAATCGAACACACATGCGTTGCTAGCCCTTTTTTGTTTCGGGGGGTAAATCATCGAAAGATAACCTTATTGGGGAAAAGCAGTTATGTGAGATTTTTGCTCCCTAAAACTCCCTTGGTAGCCTTAATGTGCATATATGAAAACCCCGGGGTCTCTTGCGTGATGCCCTTCAGGTCCTTCCCAGGGAACATAGCCTCCATATATTTACAGCTAACAGCTGTCAGCTACAGTGCTATATAGCTGACTAACTACTAAGATTTATTGTCGTGTAAAAAAGCTTAATAGTCACGACAACTTGCTTGCGTTGCTATCCCTAAGGTTTAAGTTGGAACGACTCGTTTAAGGGTCTCTCTCTTGTTACACCCTTTTATCTAGACCACAACATTATTATGACAGACTGCGGCCTGAGGTTGTCTCAGGCTGCGGTTAGAAGAAAAAAAAAGGTGTGGCGGTTGTTGCCCTAGGCGAACCACAAAGGGTTCTACAACCTTAAAAAGATTATTATGAAATAAATTACATTATGACCAATTCAAATGTACATTTTGAAACACTAGACTGATGTGTCTAAAACAATGCATACGGAAATATTAAAGAAGGTATAGAACATTTTAAATTAATATAAATTTGCCAAGAGTATTAGGTGTGAACACCTTAGCAAAACTAGTGCAATGATTATGTTTTGGAGTGCAACATTCATTTAACTTTATATATTGTATGTGAATGTAAAAGTTATTAGCTACACTTTTATTAAAATATTGACATTGTATGCATCTTAGATT
>DWLI01004797.1:0-10572 GCA_018249915.1 Cecropterus dorantes dorantes
TGTGTGAAGTCTACCAATTCGCAGTTGGCCAGCGCGGTGGACTATGGCCTGAAACTCTCTCAATCTGAGAGAAGACCTGTGCCAGCAGTGGCACAAAAATGGGTTGTCGGACGACGGACTTTACATTTACTGATTGATTGATAAATATATATTTAACAATAATACATTTCCATACATGAAACAAAAATAATAGTCCTAGACGTCTGTATATTGCTTATATTATAAAGCTATACTAATATTATAAAGCAGTAGAGTTTGTTTGGTTGAACGGGCTAATCTCAGGAACAACTGGTGCGAATTTATAAATTATTCTTGTATTGAATATCTGTTTATTGAGGGAGGCTATAGGCTATATAACATCATGTTTGTTTGTTTTTTTTTTTTATTTAGTAGCACGTAAAACCGCGTAGCACAACTAGTTTTTAAATACTTTTGGGATTATTCTGTCTGTTCACTTATGTTTCAAAACAAACTGAACAAAAACTACCTACTAAATTTAATTTATAAGTTTTTAAATAGATTTATCGTTCAAATCTTGACGTAAAATTTAGTTTTCATTTATTTAAATCCATCTACATGACCCAAAGTTGAATGTTGATGCAGAAGAATTGTTGATTAAACCATGAGACATAGCTAACGTACGCAGCACAGTTTAAACTTTTACTAAAACAAAAAATTCAAATTCTGGAATGTCTCACATATATTTTTGTTCAATTCCAGGTTTCCAGAGGATCCGGACCTTAGACAAATTTGGACTGACCTGACCGGCAGGAACAACTGGACACCAACTGATTACTCCTACATCTGTAACAATCATTTCTCTATTGACTGCTTCGAGTGTGACGAAAATAAAACTGTTGTGTTAGTGGAAAAGGCAGTACCCTCGCTCAAGCTGCCAGGGCACGTGCTGGAGGTAAAGTGATATTTTGATAAGGAAGTTTTTAAAGATTATTATAAATATTGTGTTAGGAAACAACCATTCTATTATAAAGCAGTTCTTGAGTATTGGTGGCAGGGTGTGGCTGTTTCAATTTCATATGAGGCGATCATCTCAGCTTTCATGAGTAGGAATCTGTAATTGAATTCAGATAAAATCCTTGCTATATATAAAGGCGTTTGCAGTCCATGGGCAGGGTTAGCATCTCTTACCATCAGGTGGATGGTATGCTCGATTTATTGTTCAATTTTAATACAAAGAAGTAAGAGACTTAGGTGGCATTCCAACTTAGTTCTCAGAGCTAACATTTTTCTGTTCGAGCTTAACACTTATAAGCTATCTGGGGTTAATTACATGTGTCCATGGGTAGCAGACACATGTAGCATAAGGTGAACTGCATGCATATATTGGTGATATAAATATGTCGTTGAAAGTAACTCCTTCTCTACATATGTGAGTAAGACCATCATTGTACTATAGGTGGACAGATTGTTCTTGAGGGTGGTAGAACTCAATGTGGTTTGGAAACACTACACCAACACCTATTTCTGCCTAATAACAGCAGTGTTTAGCACCGTTGTGTCTTGTCTGAATGTTTTTGTGTGATAAGGGAGATATACTTTTTTGAGGGGTTCCAACTTTGTCCTCAGGAGTAGCAAGCTCAGGTTAGACCCTGGTTTTATCTGGGGTTGATTACAGATATGGACATCTGTAGGGCAGCAAGAGTCACCATTAGATGCCTGCTCGTTTGCTACTTTAATATAATAAAAAAAAGACTTAGAAAAGAGTAACATCTTTCTTTTCTATAAAAGTCTGTATTTTTTGATGTTTATGTTGCCTCTTGTTCCATAAGCAAATGTGCTATATAATTATATATAAATATATAGGTTATTGATGTTCAGACTTTTGTAAATAAGCTTTGAATACTTTAAGTAAAATAATTTGTTTTTTTTTTTTGTAGTAATTTATAAGCAAGAACAATTTAATTTTGAAGGTTTAAATATAGAAGCTAATGTGATACCACAGTGTCTATGTATGAGTATATATATTTAATACTATTCTGTTAGCCATCCAATGCAATCCCTGGATATTTCTTGCCAGTTACTCTGAAATTATATTTATAATAGCGTCAAGTAATTGTTTTGTTGTTTTGCATATTGTAATTTGATGTTTAGTGTTAAATAGTTGCTTCAACTCCTGCGCTATTTAGGATGGTTGTAAATGTACTGAGATGTAATGTTGATACTCCTGCGGACACATTGGATAAGTATTCTATTACAATACCTTTTAAACCAGAATAGAGCAAAAATTAACATTTATGTCATAAGGCAGAAATGGGTGTGACACTGTTGCCTCCGCAGTTGAATTGCAAAGGCTTTTAGATAGTTTGTACTTATTTTGGTTACGCTTTTTTTACTTATATTGGTTATCCTTGTAACAAAAACTAATGAGTACAACAAATTAATATTTGTTTATCTATTTTATTATCTTAAAGTGCGAACGGTACTAGGGCAAGAGTCCTCTCGTTCGTTAGTTAGTCTAGTTAGCTTGGTCGAGTTGTAGATTTCACAAACACACTAGTGAATGCAACGAAGATTCTTCTATGCGGTTATACAGCATACTCTTCAGTACGTTATATAAGGTGTACGCTCCAACTTTACCGGAGCCTTTGCCCGCTCCGAGCGTCCATCGCAAGCATTTACTACCTGCAACAAAGCCAGTGCAATTAGGACTTTACTCGTGGGCAGTTGTTAAGCAGTCTACCTAAAAACACTTGTCAATAATATATTATTTGTCAAAAAAACCTCAGTAATATAGTAATTCTACTCCACGTGTGCCCGTCTGGACGTGTGCCCACACCGTGCGTCCTCTGTCCATCGCGCGTGTAATTATCGTTTTCTGCGGCCGCGACAATTAATGCCACTCATGCCGTTTTTCGATATAGGCGCGTGTTGTTTGGTCCCATTTTTCACAATACGTTCCCAGTTAAAATTGAGCTAAGGTATTTATTTATCTGATTTATTACCTCATAGGTAGTATAATATGTACTAAACATAAGATGTTCAGTTGATTCTCGTTAAAATCAATTAATAAAAACGAGAACATTATTTTATAAATGAATTTTCCAAGATCTTTTAATTTTTTCGTTTTTATGCATAGTTCCATAAGCATTTGAGTAAACATTTCTGGTAAGTTTGAGATAACAAACCTGATGATGGTTACTGGTCACTGCTGCCCGTGGACAATTGTAAGCATTCATATAGAACAGGGGTTCAATCTGAAGGCAATCACAGGTAGGTGGCTTTTCGTAAGGTCTAGTCACCTTATCCATACGTGAGCCGGTAGCATACAATTTCACTACAACGTAAGAATTTCTCACTAGAAATAGATTTGGCATAGGTGCCCTCCTGGTCAAACCATATTGGCTCTAAAACCTGGTAATTAAATTTAAAGTACAAATTTACAAACACTACAATTTTATTTAGACACCATTTGTTGTCCTCAGGTTGAATACATAGAAGACGAATCGGAAAATACAGAAGAAGAGGAAGATGGCGAAGAGGAACATATAGACGAATATATGGATTATGAAGAAAACGATACTGAACAAACAACAGCAAACGGCAAACATTCCCCAGTAGAATCTAAAGTAGTTGAAACTAGATCGAAACAGATACCAGAAGTAGATAACGTAGAGTTGCTAAAGCTGTTTACAAATGTACAGAAGATGCAAAGACAAGCAGTCACTCTTAAAGAAAGATTAAAGAAAGACATGAAAGTGTACAATCGACAGAATAGACTGCTAGCGAGGTTGAAGGAAGTTATAGAAACTAAGAAGAATATATTGAATCAGAGGAAGAAAAAGAAGTCTAGAATACTGCTATCGTTGCAGGATAAGATAAGAGAAGACACGAATGGTCTAGTTCTCGCGATGCCAACGAGACACACGGATGATTTGAAGAATTTCGCGCTAAGCATTTATAGGTATTCTCCGCAAGCCTACATTTATGTTAGGAATAACTTAAGAACATTATTACCTAGTACAGATGTACTTGAATCTTGGTTGAACGCAGGGTACGAACCCAAGAATGTGTTGTCTAGTAGTAACCTAATCAAAGTGGTCTCAGAGTTGAACGAGACAGAGCTATCGTGCAAAGTGACTTTACGTTAGTTTGTAATTAAGTGTAAATTAGCAATACATATTTTGTGAATAAATTCGAAATATTTTTAATGGTAATATGTCGTTTAATTCAAAGATTTAATTTTGGACTTTCCTTGTTTTCGTTAATATGTTTTTATTTATGACAAATGCATCATTTAAACAAAATATTTTTTAAACAAGGTGTTAAGGGGTAATTTTCATCGATTAATACAATAAATAATGTACTTGACAATCCAATTGTGGGCTTAGTAATATGTTTATTATTTATTGGGTTAAATAGAAATACGGATAATACGGTTTCGGAAGGATCATTTGTGATTCTAAAGCCCAATCTTTATTTGAATGTAATTGATTCTGTAATAATTAATAGCTAATAAAATAGAAATTGAAAATCGTATACCGAAAAGTTATTCCAATTGGACTGTTAGCTTTTGCTGTGTTCACAAGTTCCCCAAGTTCATCAAAACCACACGAAACTATTTTTGTACATATTATTGCTTTTATCCGCTGATTATAAAATACTCGTTAAATAAAATACTGAATTTAACAGGTGGTAGATCTCTGTGGTAAGTCTCCGGAAGCAGCACCACCGCCACACCTATTTCTGCCTAACAACAGCAGTATTATGTGCTGCTGTGTCCTGATCTGAAGGGTGTGGTAAGGGAAACATACTATCTTAGTCCATCCAATCCAGTCCAAGGCATTCTATCTTAGTCCTCTGGGGTAGCAATGCATCTGTGGCTAACCGTAGGTGAGACTTTGGTCTCATCTAGCATTGATTACAGATGTCCATTAGCGACAGTATGCACCTACCATCAGGTGGGCTGCATGCTCGATTGCTACTTTCAGACTAAAAAAAAATAACAACCCAATGAAAGTTTAAAGTATGTCCAAACGTTTAGTTGTTTGTTTTGAATGGTCTAACTCGTAATTTACTAATGTTAAAGGTACCGTAGTCCAAACGTTGTGCCCTCTATACTTTCTCTATGGTTGCTTGTAACGGCTATTGTTTGTATAGAACCCGTTCAATAGTCACGCCATCTACGTAGTTACGGAATAGATCTCACGTTTAGCTACGTCTCACTTTGATCTACGTCTAACTTATTACGTCATTCCTAAGTTCATCGACAGATGGAGCTGGTAAAAAATAAGCGTGCACGTTAAACAGAGAAGGCAATAGCGCCGAGTGAATAGGCAAACGAACCAAACAAACGATTCTGGTTTAGTACCGTGATTTCATCCTCGTGAGCGGTACGGCGACGCGGTGCGCGGGACAACCTTTCGTCGCGCGTAAACGAAAATAATTTGCCATCTGTTCGAGTATTGTGCAAGTTTTTTTATTATTTCCTCCAAAACGACGGGAAAAATGTGTGCGCTCTACGCCCCGATATACGCTGTCGCGCGCTAACAGCGTTCCGTTTTCCATTTTTGTGTTCGCAAAGTGGCTCTAGTGGTTTTTGTTTTCGTATCCGTGTATTGTGAATGGATTTATTGTAACCCGATTATGAAGGCGTGCGCTTCATAAAGGTAAGTTGATGCTGTGTTACGCTTATTTATCGGATGTATTGAGATTTCTCTTACAAATAAGGTGATTGAAACTACTGGCCGTCGTGAGCTAGTCGCCAGTAACTGGACTTTCGCAATCACTATTCCTTAAGCGAGTTGCATTCCTTAAAAGTAAACCGTAGTGCCATAAAAGCGCCACATTCAATCACTATTCGTATACGTGTACATTTTTTAACGCGTTCATAAACAATTATATGTATAATAATCGGCGAATTTAAATTCGAATCATGCGCTCCAGTCATTTCTCTTTCGACATAAAGGGCAAAGGAATAAGTTTCTACTTATTACCCGTAATTCTAACGTCGATTTATTAGTCGCCGTCGTACAGCTGTGCCTAATTGTAATTGAAGTTGTCGAAGTTTTTATAATATATTCCATGAGGATTTGCAACTTTATTTTTAAGTTTAGTAAAAAATCTACCTACCCTAAACTGCAATTTTGTTTAAATAATATTCGTGTCGGGTATTATCTACTGATGTATTTCGCTTATTCGGAATATTTATTAGAAGTCGCTACTTTTAACAAAAAACATTTTAATATACACACATTTATGGGAAGAGTGCTCCTTTCAGAAGGGTCAAGGAGTTCACTTCCTAGGCCAAGAAGCAGACTTCAAACATTAGAAAGTAATAGCGAAATTTCTATATACTTATGAAATCTACACTACCTCGGTTTAGTATACCTCATAATGTTCTTAACCGTAAACGCAACTGATAATTGATGAGATTCTAATAGTTAAAAAGTACTTTGAGTTAACTGGCTTCGGATTTAGACACGAATTTCCATTCCTAGGGAGCTTAAAATAGACACTTCTGCGTTATAAATTATTTCAAAATCGAAGCCTGTATTCAATATTCTTCCTATTTCTAGCTAGTATAAAATGCAGTTCTAGTCTGGTAAGGCTAACACACTATTCACACTATTTACACTATACGTCCTGATGCCGGATAGTCGTCCTCGTGAATAGCACCACTCTCTCTTCTTGGATGTCGTAGGAGGCGACTAAGCAGATGGGCAGCAGTCTACCTGACTTATAAACATCAACTGCGGTTACTAACTGCAGGCCAGGCGCAGAAACACCCATTAGGGGAGGCTTTAGAGCTCAAAGGATAGTCAACAGCAAAGCATTCTTAATCCCCTCAGGCTCCTCTAATATCCTATCTTGGTTTGATTATTATTGACTTTCTGTGGTGGCGATTACCATTTACTCATGCTGGTTTGACACTTCAATTTCTTTAAATAAACAGTATAATTGATAGCATTTTATGCAGGTAGGTATGATCAAGGGACTACCTTTGCCCTTAATGGTAGCAATGCACCTGTAGCCTATATCAGGACTATACTATGTGGGATTTGATCATAGAACGTGCATGGGTGTCAGTGGCCACTTAACATCGCGTGGACTGCTTGCTTTACTGCTTCTTTGGTAATATTTACCATCATTAACACAGTTGTGAGAATTCCCAGCGAATTATCTAGCTTTAAGCGGCTTATCTCGAATGAAATCTAAATTTTCCTCATATATTCGCAACGGACTATTTAGGCGAATCAACACTTATACCCATCTCGTCAGGTTTTTATAGACTACCAAGTGGGTAAGACACTTCGCAGTGTATTTATACAGCCAAGCCTACATGTTGTCACAGCTGAAAATCTAATTTACTCGTCTTTAGTATCCATAGAACAGTAATATATAGAAATGTCAGTCGCAGTCGCGTAGTTAGAAATAAATTTCTTAAAATTGTAAATGTTATTTTTATCTTAGCATTTTAATGTGGCCTAGAAATGTACCATTTGGAGGCCTTAGCGGTTGAAATTACCTACATACAGGAGGACTTAAATAGTCACCTCAATCCTCAGTATGAGACACCTAATTCCTCAGAAGTTCTCTATGAAGTTATAGATATTTATGGATGACAGAGACCATTTTCCATCAGGTGGACTACATCCATACATTTAGTTTATAAAAAAGGAGAAGACGTATTAACATAATTAATTAAATGTGGGCGTTAGTACATATGTTCTGCCTAGAAGCTTACGACGAACTTTTCCTATTGGAAAACTAGATAATATAGATATCCATTCCAATGTTAACAATTTCATCAATTTGAAGTTGGCTATGCTTGGTTGCACACTTTTATAAGTGGTCAGAAGGGTACAATCACAAATCACAGGCACGCTTGCCACGCCCACACGCCATATCTAAATGATATATACTCTGTGGCATCTGTACGCGTTATTGTCTTTGTCGTACCGACGCCCCGTACGTTGTTTGAGGGAATCGTAAAACTGTTCTGACATATTGGGTTTTAAGAGCTTAACGAGACAGATATAAATGAGCGAAGTATTAGGAGCATTTAATAGTTACAACGGTAGGTACTTACCAAATTGTAGCACATGTCAAGTTTTCAAAATGCCTACCCTAGCTCAAATGAGGACTAAACCTGGCTCAATTGTCTAAAGCCTTTCATATTAATTTCCGCAAATATATTTGGATTAGTTTATCTAGGTCTCTCTCATTTGTGGCATGTAGTCGGTGTCCAGTAGGACATAAAATGAGGGTTATAAATCCAGCCAATGACTTTAGACTTGACATACGCGTATTTCACCTATTAAAAAATCGCTGGTTTACCTAATTGTTCTTTTTACTATAGACTTTTTTCTTGCGGTTTCACCCGCGTTTAAAAAATTAACCTAACATTACCACCTAATACCTTTTCATAGAGTAGATTGCAATGAAATTTATATTGAATGTTACGAAGACACGATCGATAAACATATTTTCAATACTCGAACTTAAAATCACAAGCTTTGATTTGATGCAATATCGAACTTACAGACATAAAAACGTCTAAAAATTATAGAAACGTCTATTATAAGACACATCTCAGTCCTTCAAAGTATCATTATCTATACTAATATTATAAAGCAGTAGGTAGTGTTTTTTTGGTTGAACGGGCTAATCTTAGGAACTACTGGTTTGAATTTTTGTTTTTAATATTTTTGTATTGAATAGTCCAATTATTGAGGAAGGCTATATAACATAAGGCTATGTTTTTGGTTTTTTTTTTATTATTTAGTATCGGGTAAAACCGGGTATCTCACCTAGTTGCAAATATATTCGATGTAGATACGCAATACCTTTATACGCCTGGAAAATATTGAGCAAAAGATTTGCTGAATGAATATCCAAGATATTCATTCATATTTCCGTTCTGTAGCGTGACAAATGTATCACTTTGACCAATTGAGCTCGAAGCTGACCCACAATTAGATGATTGTTCAAATTTAATTAACTTACAGCTGTTATATGAACGGACAACGGCCTTACACGGCGAACACTGTACGCTTTAATCTTCTAGGACTTGTTCCTTCATCTTATCTTTATTTATCACTAGGAGAGCTATGCGGTTTCACCCGCTACTAAATAAGAAAAAAAAAACAAACATAGCGTGATATTGTTCAATTCGAACCAGTAGTTCCTGGGATTAGCCCGTTCAATCAAACAAACTCTTCTGCATTATAACGTTATTATAGAATATCTTATAAATCTCAATCAAAATGTAAGTTGCTAAAAGTTTTATTTTATTTGTATGAATTGAATTTTAAACATTCTTCTTTAACTTCATATTTTATTAGCTGCTTAATAATTAAGAAGGTTATGGAATCCTTTCTGGTTAAACTCCGGAAGCACCACCGCCACACTTATTTATGTCTAATAACTGCAGAGTTAAGCGCTCCTGTGTTTTGGTGTGGAGGGTGTGGTAAGTGAGACAGTAGCAAATCATCAGTGGCCAACCTCAGAAAAGACTGATCTTATATGGTGACTTTTTTTGACTTTGATAGTCGTCCTATGCCGCGGCATGACGTCGCCGCAAGGCGTAAGGATATCCCTCAGTGGATACCCTTTCCACCGGTGTTGTATTCTACCGTTAGGCAGCGCTGCGGTATGGCGTCTTGGCCGCTCTGTGCTGCTACTGCAGACTTATATGGTGTTGACAATAGATGTCCATGGGCGGCAGTTGTCACTTACCATCAGGTGGACGTACGTTTGCTACTTCAACAATATAGAAAAGAAATGACAAACCGTATTTTATCTACATCAGGTGAATTATTGCAACATAGGACCACAATTTGATACGGTAAGTAGTACGACACGATTCCTCTCGATAAGCGTAGGTATATAATTTTGCTTAAGATCTTGCATGACACTGGACATACAAGAGTACATGAAAAATCTAATGATTTCTCGATTCACCTGTTAACAATAAATAACGGAATCCTGTTAATTACGTGCATTCATAAAAATCTCTAAGAGATTGTGATAAAATTGCTACATAAACTGACAACCCCTATGGCAGTCATTGTACTGGACGACCACGCAGATTTCTGGCTTAGAGTCCTGGCTTGGTAAAAAATTTACTAATAACTCAAAATACAATGCAATCTCATTTGCGGACAGAGTCGCGACTATCCTGATTATCATTCTTCAGCCAAAGAACATGAAGGTGGTAAAGACCTTCATGGTTTCATTCCGGAGGCGCCACAACCACAATTATTTCTGTTTTACAACAAGTTTTAAGTCGTGGTATGATTTGAAAGGTAAAAACTACAGTAACATGGAGTTTCACGAGTCTTACAGTCTGTTTGGACTAAACGACCTCGAACAGGACTTAATCCTATTTGAAACAGTCAAACCAGAGTAGCCGCAGGTCAATGTGTACGAGCATATTCATCCAAATCTATGTATACTAATATATAAAAATGAAATAGTGTGTCTGAGTGTCTGCATGTTATTCAATCACGCAAGAACCACTGGTCCGATTTACATGAAATTTTGTATGGTTGTTGCTTATTTAACTGGTCAGTCTATAGGCTACTTTTAATTTCTATAATTATATATTTG
>DWLI01004798.1:0-10572 GCA_018249915.1 Cecropterus dorantes dorantes
CCTATCATATTGCAATATGATATTGCCGCATTGCATTCGAAGTTTACTAGAATAGATAACAAAGTATTGCTAAGTACAATACGTATTGTGCAATAAAGATACTGTATACTTACCAAATTTTATATTAATGCCCTATCATATTGCAATATGATATTGCCGCATTGCATTCGAAGTTTACTAGAATAGATAACAAAGTATTGCTAAGTACAATACGTATTGTGCAATAAAGATACTGTATACTTACCAAATTTTATATTAATGCCCTATCATATTGCAATATGATATTGCCGCATTGCATTCGAAGTTTACTAGAATAGATAACAAAGTATTGCTAAGTACCCTACATACACCTCAGTTTTTTTAACGATTAGAAATTGTTCTCAAGGTGTAAAGTCCACTTCGCACTTGACCAGCACTGTCTAATGGGCTAAGTCCCTTTCACTCTTAAAGCAGAGCCACACCCGGTAGTCGGACAGTAATGAGTTGACAACGAAGAATGTCGGAGACTAGAATATTTGCTCAATTTGTATCAAAATTTCTAGCATGTCATGTTATAGTCCTCTCTATGTAATTCCATCCTAATGCAAGTAACAGAATTATCCCATTTGATTGTATGTGGTCCATGCGGTCTATGCCCATCTGCTATCGACCGCAAACAGAATAGGAGTTCTCTCTATCGATCATAGATGAGGTATTAACGCTGATAACTAAGTTGCTATGCCACATACTCGTACATGTTTGTGTGTGTCATATATTTTGTGTATAATGGTCATAACTTTGCGTGTGAATCATATCTTTTGTGTATGGACATATATGGTCATATACTTGCAAGAGTCATATCTTTTGTGTATGATCATATATGGTCATGTCTTTGCTTTTGTGAGATATCTTTTGTATCTTTGCGTGTGTCTCGTATCTTTTGTGTATGGAAAAATGTTTTTTCTTAAATATTTCAATCGGCAAAGTTATAGTAACTTATAAGATTACATAACCTTATGACTACAAAGAAAATTCTTTAGTTCATGTGCTTACTTCGTTTACTACAATACTAAAACATCGAATAATGGTCCACATGAAATTTTAACTAACATAAAGCAATTACAACACCATACTAATGTAATACAATAAACAAATTTATAATTATTATAGTAATTAAATTGAAAATAAACGAATATGCAATGGAATATAGGAGAAGATGCATTGATTTTATTTATGTAAGTTATTGTTACAACAAAAGTATAAAAACTACAACAGAAATTAATATGTTACAAACAACTAATTTTTGTTGTAGGTTCTACTTTTTTTTCTAAAAAGTTCACAAACACGAGAGTCAGGAAATATTTCTTTGGGTGCTATTTGCTTGATGCTGCACATTGCTTCCGAATGCACTGTAATTACAGTAGATCACCAGTATTTTTATAGTAATGTAATCATAAAAATACAGTGCATTTCCATCCTTTATTTTAGTAATAGTAAATGGGCCCTTGATGACAGATGTTATATAACTCAATGTAAATAGGTCATGTTATTAAATACGTAATTCTGATGTAAAATAACCATTTGCTGTAATTCTGTACATAAAAAAATCAACAGCAGTGTTCTGTACATAAAATTACAGTAATTTTATGTACAGAACACTGTAATTGTATGGTCTTGATCTGAAAGCACTGGTATTGCAAGCGTTGAGCATTAAAATGTGTGTCCGATTTTATAAGACTACGAAATTTTGCTACGATTTCTAGCGAAATTTACTGCATTTCGCTCAACGCTGCTGTTTACGGTCTTTAATTTTACAAAACTATTTTTTTCCACAATATTAAGATTGACTCTGCTCTTTTACGCAAAAAGTCAAAGTGTATTATTACACGTCTTTAAATTTCTATTTAGAATCAATGCAACTTACACACTATATTCTCATACATGCATAAGGACTGTTTCACATTGGGAGAAATTCACGCTTAGGTATCAGGCAAGTCTGATGTACTATAATAAATATAGTACCTAAATTAAATTGCCACATAAACCCGAAGAGTTTCCGATACCAATCCTGAATAGTTAAAAATCTAATTGAAAAAAATTTAAAGTATAAAAAATAAAAAAAAAAAACTTTGGAAACTGGATTTGGACTTTTGTGTATTTATTATATTAACAGAAGTATTCATATTATGTTATGTATTTCATTTAAAAAAAAATCATATAGTTTGCTATATAGGGTAAGTTATAAAACTTAGTGATAATTTAGTGTTTGTAATAGCGTCCATAGAATGAATTAAAATCTATTAAAAATGAAATAGCTTAAATGTTTGTTTGTGTAAGAACACAACAAGTTATTTAATAAAAATCTTTAAAATAGTTCCGTTTGCCTGAGTATATGCTAAAATTTGTCCCAATGCAAACCACCTTAAACCTATACGATTATAATGTCTTTTAGTTTTATGTAGATACTTAACTCCTAAACCTCGGACCTGGATCGTGGATCTAAATCTGCCGCTAAAATTTAAAGCGTAACTTCTAAAAAATGCTCTTATAAAAATGGGTATTATGCATTGGATACATGGTCGGTTGAATAGACATGAAATTAGTTTTTTAAAAACTATACTGCTGCAATATTTTTTATCTGTCGGCATGACGTTGATGGAATGCGTAGAGTGGTTGTTGTCAAATACTTTTTTTATTTAAAATTGAGATGCCAGTGATTTTACAATAAAACCGATCAATTATTATTACAGAAATATATTTTTCTTTAACTAAAATACATTTAAATTGTAAATATTACAACGTTTGATAAATTAAATATGTACAAATGTTTATCAATAAAAAATATACATAAGATATCTTTATTTCAATATTTAATCGCAGCTGTTAAAAACTGTAAATGATTTACGGTTGACGTCCATTTTCCAACACCAGCTTCTACAGAAAATGACAAAAAAACAATTTTATTTCTATTAAATCGGCCATGATTCCTGACAGTCCATGTACGATCTATAAATGTTGGGCCTATGAAGGTTGTGCGTTGTTATTCGTTACGTTAATATAAAATACGCCTATTAAAATTTATTCTTATCAACTTGATTGAGAGTGGAAATTGGTGAGATAAAAGAGGAATACGACGCATAGCGCATACCGTCCGTTCATAAGCGCCTGGTACTAAGTGCTTTAGCTAATTAATGTTTTGTCCCGTTCTTTCATTATACATTTAAATGGTAACGGATAAAGACAAAATATACTATAGCTAAAACGTTAGTATAATGCATTTATGATAAAGATAAGTACACATTTGGAGCAAGCGATTGAAAATAAGTGATAGAGACGGCGATACAAACTTTCCAGGTATGACCGTAGCTTTCCATTAGTCGATAATGATGGCGCCACAGGTATTCTAAAACACGCTTTTGAAGTTTTCCGAGCATTTCACGTATATTGTTCATTACTATGAAGAGAAAGAAACATTTGTACTATCTGTCCGCGCTAAATTTGCCGGTCATAGGAATGCACGTACCCCCTCATGACCAAGTACCGCACTTCTCAGTCGCCCTAAAAGTATCGAATGCAACGTCATCGTCGTAAACGTGTGAAATTATTACTTATGTTGCAACTTAATATTGCTCAGTTTTCGCGATATTTGTTCGTTTTTATTCGCATTAGAACTATGGGTAAAGAAAAATTTTACGAAGTGATTGTATATGGAGATTATGACATTTTTTTATATACATATTTTTTAAAATGAAAAAAATACCTGTTCATTCATACTACCGTAATAAGTGAAAGAAGGTATTTAATTTCACTGATTTTTATAATCAAGATGTATCTAATCCGTAACAACAAATAAATAAATATTTTTTAAACCGGTTTTTTTTTCGTGACGCTACCACATATATTGACAGCGGAAAACTAAGCGCGAATGGGTAGTAATATATTTCATAATTAAAATTAAATTTTTGATTATTTCTTGTTATTCGCTGTCGTCTTGTTGTGTTGTTATTATTCATTATTGTACTTGTTACGAAAATAATTATTTATGTAGCCAGTGATGTACATACATGTATATTATATAATTTACGTATATTGTATCTCCAAGCCTTTACAATTACTTGCGTCATCTATGCGGCTTTTTTCAATCGCGTGCTAGCAATTTTATCTTTAAAGATGTAATTCTACTAATAATCTGCCATTAGAATAATTTTTGAACACTTATTTATATTGCGCCAATCAGTAGTGTGAGATAATATAGGTCTTGCTAACGTAGCGAGGTAATGAAAATTTAGTACACGATTTGAAGTTATGTTAGCTTTTGAATACGCCATATTACTTTTAATGAATAATTGGTTTGCTTTAAACGCCTGTGCATATAGGCAATTTTAAAAAGGCATGCGTGTTCTTATTTTTTGCAGGCACGTAGGAAGTTATACTTCTTTGGCGCGAACAAATTTTTAAATTAAAAAAAAAATACCAAAAGACTAATTGTGTGTAAGTACGTGTACGACACCCGAAACTTTGTCCCATGCTTAAAATTGTGTTTATTGGCGCGTGTAACTTTGTTCCGCGCTAAAAATTGTTTTTATTGACGCGCGCAACTTTGTCCCACGCTAAAAATTATCTGTCACATCGGCGCGCGCAACTTTGTCCCACGCTAAAAATTATGTGTCACATAGACGCGCGTAACTTTGTCCCACGCTAAAAATTATGTGTCACATTGGCGCGCGTAACTTTGTCCGACGCTTAAATTATGTGTTACATTTGTCCCACGCTAAAAATGTGTTTGTTCGGCGCGAACAACATTGTCCAATGCTAAAAATGCTTTCCCATTTTCATTCTACGCTAAAAATATATTCTGATCTGTGTTCAAAAACGCCAATAGAAGTATATCTTCAAAAAGTTTACCTAGTTTTTGTATAATACATCAATTCACGTAAGTTGCAATTCCAGATGCCTAATTAAGCATGTTAAGCTTATAATTCTTTACATCAAAATACTTACATCAGAATATAGGTTATATTTAAAACAATATTCTTATACTTTGGCATACGGGTAGGTAAAATATTTAGCTGGTATTTTTACATTTCGAAATATATAAAGAACATATACGAGAAAATTTACTTTCTAAACACTATAAACATATAATTTAATTATATTAAAATATAGCAATTCCAACATCAAAATATATTATACAATATTGAAATTACAAAAAGGGTAACAACACCGATTACACGAACTATCCAATATTTAATAAAGAAATACATAGGTCGCACCTAAACATTAGTGGAAGTATTTCTTAAGTACTAAGCAAAACCATGTAAATATTAAATTTTAAAACTAGCACTGTTTACAACAAATAAAATGAAACGTCGGACTCAGAGCCCAAAATATTCAACTGGTGCATATTTACGGGAGAATTGGCACATTTCTTTATAAATAATATTAATAAATTAAATACTATACGCATATTGGCTTAGACAATGTAATGTAAATATAAATAAGTCCTTGATTTAAATAAACTTATACATTTATACAACAGATTTTAAAAACAATATTATTTATTACAACACATAGTACATTTCCTTAATTTTCATTTAGTGACACTTAAGATAAAAAATATAAAATACCTGAGAATATATGTAGGTACTTATAATCTCAATTACAAATAACAATAACACGAGCTAACAATTTTAAGCAATCATTATAATTTAATTTAATAGAAATACCAACAGAATAGAGACCACTAAAATATTGGAATAGTACTACAGACACCTAATACATTTACACTCCACGGACATCAAAACATTAAATAAATATTTTACACAATCCGCTTTTTAATATATGATTAAAGCAAAAATAAATATAAAAGTATTAAAAATCTGTCGCTTCTTTGTATTTTAACAGCGAAATTTATATGAAAATTTTCAATAGAGTTTTGTTTATGAATCTGTTTTCGTTTATAAATTCGCTTCAGTCTGGTAAAGAGTAAGCCAGGCAAGAGCAATCTCATTAAGCCGCGAGTGTGCTTGTACCGCACTACATATTAGCTCATGAAAAACGCATAAATCTCAAATATTTTTTTACCAAAAAAATACGGCTATGATAAAATAAATTTACAATAAACACTAGCTACTTTCATCACAATGATGACACCGACGTTGACTCGCACTTACGCTTGAAACGGCATTTTGATCAACGAGACAAACCTTTTAATGCTAACACTATACGATCATCTAAAACAAATACAGTATCTTATACGACAAGTGGAGATTAAAGGTTAAAGTTGCTTTAAAAAGCAGGAAATTCTAAGTTCCTGCAATTCATATAAATGACGTTTCAAGCGTGCGTGAGAGTAATATTTAATATATTATCTAAAATTTGACCCTGTGTCAGTCGTGGACTGCAACCGAGGCGTGCGCATGAGCCTCGGGATCAATTTTATCTACTCAATTTAGAATCTACGCTCGTAGTTGTGTTGGGCACCGCCCGCTTAAAGATATCGACGGGACGTCGCTTACAATTAATATACGATCGAAATAATTAATTAATTACAATTAGTTACATTAGGTAAGAAATTTGGCAGTACTGTTCGGTCTAGGCGAAGACGAGGGAGCTCGACGTCGACGTGCTAGAAAAATCGAACGCCGCTTACACCTAGCAAGGAGCGGGCCCGCTAAGCTATACCTACACTGGACCCTCTAAATATAACGTCAGCGTCTAGTGCACTGAAGAGTAGCTTCAATTTGAGTATCGCATCCGCGCGCTCGCGGCGACGAGAAGGCACATGGGGGGCACGGCGGCGGGTGCGCAGCGGCGCGGGAGGCGGCGCCGCCGCGCGGTATCAGAGCGGGAAGCAGCGCGCCGCGCGCCGCGGCTCGCTCGCCCCGCGTCGCCGCCGAGTAGCTGCGTCACCCTCGCCGCCGCCGCCCAGCCGATCAGGCTCGATTGGCTCCAACTTGTGCATGGATGGCCGGCTCGACAGCCGGGCGCCATCCGCCACCGGCGTCGAAGCCGGTCTCTCCGGTGACTCGTCGAGATCTATCCGTCCTAATTTTAATGCTAACGCGTATTCCGATCGTTCGATGACGCTCGGAGCATCCTCCACTACAGTGGTATCAGCCAGGGTAGAATCAGCCGCTGCGGAATCTGCACGTTCTGAGTCTCCCTGAGCAGTTAGGTAGCGGCGCGTGTCTGTCGATGAGGGTGAGGTATCGACGGCTCCGCGACGCTCCGGTGTAGCGAATACAGAATCTGAGGCCCAACTGCGAGCTTCCGAGTTTTGTCTCAATGTTTCATCGACGCTTCGCTGTGACGTTCGACGACTAGTCCTTGGACTTTCGTCATCGATTGCTCGAAAATCGAGGTTACTCAAATCGAAAGGTCCTAAACCTCGACGTTTCGAGCTGCTACGCCGAAATGATGGACGATGCGATGAAAAGGCAGCGTCGTACAATTCGCAAAGACTCGTGCGATCAGAATGCGGCTCCTCGTACAGTGTCAAATTCCTTGTTTCAGTAGCATCTGAAGGAGTTTCATCTCGGTTAGAAGTTGCCTCGCTCCTTTCAGATATATCAAACGTGAACCGCGCTTCGAATCTATCAGGACTTAGGAGTGGAGCGGAACGTGAGCAATCATCGGCAGCCTGAGCCTCGGTCTCGAGAGGCATAGGGTGCATTCCAGCTCTGCGAGGTGATGTGTCTTCTGAATCTGTTGAGCGATCTGATCTTTGTGCATGACAAATATGCCGTCGAGTTAGAGCAGGTTGGGAGCCACAAGGGGCACGTCTGCAGCATGTTCGTTCATGTCTAACATCAGAACCGCTGCTTCCTGTTGATTTGGAATGTGGCGGTCGGCGACGTCTATCATCTTCGCGGCCATACAGAGAAGTAAAATCTTCGGAGCAGAATTTTTCAAAAAGTTCCTGAGAGCTAAGTCGTGTCGAACCAGTTGCGTTATAGAAAGCTTCCGTCGGAGATCGATCAGTCCGCTCGTAAAGAGCACTAGAACTCGCCCGTTTCGATTTGTCCATCAAGCCTAACTTATAAATTCTTGGCAATCTCCGCTCAAATACGCCTTGAGAATGGGCTCGGGAGGGAGCCCGAAGTGTGGGCGGAGGGCCTTCCCGGCGTTCAAGGACGCGATCAGCGGACACACCACGTACTTGCGGCTGCGGTAGCGGGTGTGGCTCGGGCGGTGGTTCCGTTGGAGGAGAGGCGACGAACTCCGGTTCGTATTCTTCTTCGTCGGGCGTATCGGCGGATGGTCCCGAACGCTCGAACGAAGTGCGTTGGCACTCGCATTCTTCGTCATGATCGTCACTGGCATCGCCTTCGTCGAACGAAGGTGCTCGGGGGCCGTGGCCGAACACTCGTCGGCGTTCTTCGGCGGCACCTTCGTCGTCTTCGAGGCGAATGGACCGACGAAGAGGCGGACGATCACGGCGAGGGCGGCGTGGTGCCTCTAGTGTTACCGCATGGGGCAACGGCGGGCGTGCAGTGTTAGGCAGCAAACGGTCAAGCGATAAACCTCGGCGTGGACGCGCCGGTCTCTGTTGCTGTCGCTTCTGTTCTTTTGGTGCTGCTGACGGACTAGTCTCCTCCGGTGTAGTAGGTAATGCCGCGCCGCGCCCGAATTCAATGAACCAGAGTTCGTCTTTGAGTTCGCACTCTCACTTCTTTTCATTCATATCCTTATTTAAATAATGCAGGACGTAATGGAGGACGAGATCATAGCAGTATTTGTATTCAGTCTGTGGAAGAATATTTCTCTTGTAAACATTTACCAACACATTAATTTTAGTATTCCGTTGTTATAATAACTTACCATATTTTCGACAAGTTGTGGTCGGTGGCGACGTACTGTCTTGACTGCTTGAAATACATCGACCTCTCCATGTTGGATCACTTGCTCAATACATGCATTCGCAGCACAGTATACACCAGCACGACTTCGACCATCCCTGAAAGATTAAAATGGATTATAATGCCAACGCAAGCAAACTCATCGTCGTCCATCTACTTTTCTTTATATTATGTGACTATAAATAGTTTTGATTATGTTTCTATTAGCAACACATCTGTGATGAAGTTACGCATTTAATTTTGACTAGTAATGGTTTCTTTTGTCGGCAAAAATCGCTTAACATGAGAAGATTTCGCTCATTTGATATTTGCTTTATATAATTTGGCGATAGCTAACATACGATCTAAGGCTATTATTGCTGGTCTTTTACATATAAAACTACATACGGAGACACAACGCAGACAGGTCCGTAGTCAGTGCGCTGTCGCCACCGCTCGACCATGTTCATAAGCTCGACCAGCGAGTTTGTGGATGAAGGCACCTTATGACCCATTGGCCAACACGTCAGCTGGAACAACTGGACAGTCTTCGGGGGTGCCTTTACACCTGCCATCAGTTCCGTTAAGGAGACGATCTGAAAAGAAGTATTAAGGTTTAAAAGTGTTTTTGATTTTTTTATAAGAATAAAGTACCAAAGGAGCATACAGTCCACTAGTGATTACAGACATTTGTAACCAACTTCATATAGAATAGAGGTTCTATCGGAAGTCGATCACAGATACGATGTCACTCCCGATGACTAAGCTAGTCGCCTCATATTTGAGTGAGCCGCAAGTCACAAGGTGTGACTTGCGGCTTCCTTTGTAAGAACTGCTTCACTCTAGAAATAGGTATGGTGGTGGTACCTCCCCGGTCGAACTATACCTACTACAACCGACAAAATTTTAAAATTATAAAATTGCTCCACATTCATCTATTTTTAGCCTCAGTCGTGTCGGAGCCAGTCCAATCCATTATCATAATAAGTTTCCATTATTCCGCTTCCAACTTATTTTTTGTTTCCAGTTAAAATTTTCATATTCGATTTCGTTCGTTTCGTTAAGCAATCTTTTAACAAGGTTTAAAATATTTGAAATTGCTGTAATGTGAAACTTACTTTCTTGTTGATTCTAAATATCCATGTCTTGATATTGGTGTAGTGGTTATGCGAGACGTGATCTATTGTGAACACTGGTCCATATTTCTTGGAGTGTCGACCCTCGGGCCAGAAGGGCGGATATTGTTGCTGAAATGGAAAAAAATGTTAGCCAATGTCATTAAGATGAAGACTACGAACAGTTATGGAATAAGCCAAAAAATATGAATGCTGATTGATAAATTTCTAGCCTAGGGCATAAAGCGATGCTGGTATTTAAAAATGGATACTTTCCTCAAATATAACCTTTCACAATAGTAATAGTAGATTAGTAGATATCAAATTCCAGAGTGCTACATTTTTTTAAATTTAATTTGTTATGAATGACATGCCAATAAAACAAAACAAGATTAACGATTTTCCAAACAATCATAAATCTTGTATCAATCTTGATTAAAAAATGACAATATAGCAAAGCAAAAATCAATCCGAATTGTGAAATACAAAGGAAAGATGATGTTAAATAATAAAATATATCCTTACTGAGTTTTTCGGTGGAACGCATAGAACCACCACTGCAGCGCATTCATAGTCGTAGACCAGCGACCAGAACTCTCCTTGTGTCATTACCAGCGGCCACTCCGTTACTATGTATT
>DWLI01004799.1:0-10571 GCA_018249915.1 Cecropterus dorantes dorantes
ATCGGAATCCATAAATGTTGTGTTATTACAAAGAGCTAAGGACGCAAAGAGGTATTTCCTTAATAAGTTATGAATAATATCTAATATAATTTAAATAAACAATGGCCTTAGATAATACTTTCTTTCAGAATATATGCAGAAGTACTTTATCCTAAAGTAAAACATGGCTTAAAGCAGGGAGACGAACACTCACCACAGCGACAGATAAGCGAAATGACAAATTTCTTTGAAGAATTTTATTCGGAAATTAATATATCTCCTCAAGATATAGAGTATGTTGAAGCAAGTGGTTCCGGTAGGCTACCTGGACAGTTATTTAATCACACTCTTTAATTAACGTGGATTATAAAATGGGTCATTAGTTTAGTGAGCAAATATTGCAATAAAAATAGGGCATTTATTAATAATAACTACGATATATTCAATTTAACAGGTATTGCTCAAGCAGACGCTAATGAAATGGATGCTATTGGCAGAGTTTTTGGTAAAGAATTGCCTGTTAAAATTGGAAGTGTCAGGTCTAATATGGGAAATAGTGAATCTGCTTCTGGATTGTGTTCTGTTATCAAGGTAAATTTTTCTAAGATTAATCCATGCGAACATTGTTTATGTATGTATTTTAACATATTATTTATACATAGACATAGTACTACATACTAAGTCGACATAGTAGTCTCTGTTAAGTTAACATATTTACCAGCAATTATTTTTCAGCTCTGTCTAGCATATCAAACTGGCATGATACCTGGCAATATTAACTATATGGAGCCACATGATATTTCATCCATTCGTGAAAAAAAAGTGGAAGTAATAACAGATAGTACGCCTTTCAAAAGGGGTCTTGTGGCAATAAACGGCTTTTCATACACTGGAATCGATGTGCATGTACTACTTAAAGGACGTTATAAACCAAAGGTATGTAAAAGTAAAACAATGACAATATCAATCATTTTGCCTTGTATTATATTAATACAAATATAAGTATAAGTATATCACTAATAAGTGTGAAAGTTTATTTTCACCAAAAAATAACGCGAGTTCCATGTCACAGAAAAGTAAAAATAATTCAAATATATGTTGATTTAGTACATACTGAGTACATAGTACATAGTTCTGAAGTCAGCGCTCATATACTCATAGAAAATAGTTTCGTCGTCGTGATCTACCGAAGTATGTTGAGCGCCGACATCGGGACTATGCACTGTCTATGTACTAAACCAACATATTATATTTCAATTATTTTTTACTTTTCTGTGGCAAGGAAGTCGGTGTTATTTTTTTAATATAAAGTTAAACAGAAAATGTACTTCATATTTAATGATTTAATAACTGCACCTACATATTACAGGATAAAAAGAAATACTTAACTAATATTCCCTATTTAGTTACGGTCTCTGGAAGACAAGACGATTGTGTTCATAAAATGTTGAGCAATTTAGAAACTCAACCTTTAGATGCGGAATTAATAGGACTTTTACATAACATATTCAAAACGAATACACCGAATCACACTAGTCGCGGGTTTACTGTTCTAGGTAAGAAATGCATGTATTTTATATAATATATCTTGTCCATTTATTGATATGCGGCTGATATTCATAATTTCTCGCTCATACTCTTATCTTGATATATGTAAAGTCTACGATGAAGATTTGATAGTTTATATAAATATCTTCATAGTTCTATTACGGAGGCATCATTCTGTCTACCCTAAATCAGAAGAGCTGTGATTAGGCCAATCAATTTTAATGAGACATACCAACTTATGATTTGACTAACTTTGATTTAAGACAAGAGTAAGAAGGCACCTAGACAATTGTGTCTATTTCGCAGTTGTACCATCCATTTCTACCTGAATGCAATGCATCTTGCACTTGATGTACATGTCTTGTTAAAATGTTTAAAATCTGTCCAAGTTCGTTTTAGTCTTAATAACATTACATAAGATTGCTCCTTGCTAATAACGATTGAAAGAAAAATATTACGTAGAATTTCGTTTTCTTCATGTTGTGTCCAAATTTATTTTAGATGTAAATGATAAGAATGAAACTGTATGCTTAACTAAAAGCGTTTCATATTTCTCTGGAGAAGATCGACCTATTTGTTTCATGTACAGTGGAATGGGATCACAATGGCCTGGTATGGGTAATGATCTCATGAAGATACCAACTTTTAAAAAGGCGATTATGAGGTAAGTTTCGTTTCACATGACCTTTTAATACAGAAGTTTAGTAGACAAAATGATTCTACTATAAAATGTAAATATTTATCGAAATTATTTGTTGCCATTAAAAAACCTTGAAAACATAATGATTTAATTTTTTGCAGATGTCATGAAGCTTTAGCCCCAAAGGGAATTGATATTGTTAAAATAATAACTGACAACGATAAACATATTTTCGACAATATACTGAATTGCTTTGTCGGCATTGGAGCTATTCAAATAGGTTTAACAGATATCCTGAAAGAACTTGGTATTGTTCCGGACGTTATCATTGGTAAAATCATTTTGGGTAACCTTCTATGTATTACAATCCCAGAAGTTATACACTCATTTGTGGCATAGGTCATTCTTACATGATGATGAAATAATGAGATAAAAGGATTTAAATTTTGCACCGAAATATTTTATCATATGCTAGCTGAAGAATTCGTGCTTCCTACAAGACATAAAAAATGTCGCCATCTTTAAATAATTCAAAATATCGAAAAAAGTGGTCTCTAAGTTAACTAGGTAAATAACCTACACCCATGCAAAAAATCATGTAAATCGAACCTGTAGTTCTACATCATTTTTATATTTAGTGTAAATAAATTTGACAAATCATAGTTTCTGGAATTTTAAATAACACTTTTTCTTTAGCAAAATATTTTGCATAGTGATATAGTGCTTTTGCTTATGGTGATTGTGCATAAAAAATACGTTATTGTTAAATTTTAGGACACAGCGTTGGAGAGGTGGGGTGCGCTTACGCAGATGGGTGTTTCACTGCAGAAGAAACTATACTCACATCTTACAGTCGTGGCTTTGCAAGTGTTGAAACTGAATTTATTCCTGGAGCGATGGCAGCAGTTGGAATGGGTTTTAAAGATGTAATATAAATTCAAATATAAATTATGTTAAATAACTTGTCTTAGTCAAAAGTATTACAAAAAGTTTTAATATAATTTGCTAATATTTACAGTTAGTTAAACGTGTGCCGCCTGAAATTGATATAGCTTGCCACAACAGCAATGAATCGTCGACTATATCTGGGCCGGCAGAAGCTGTTGCAAAATTTGTGAAAGAATTACAAGATAACGGAATATTTGCAAAAGAAGTATCATCATGTGGAATACCGTACCATTCAAGATACACTGCAGTTGCTGGTAATTTCAACTTCATAGAAAACAGATGTTTTTACTCACGTTAATTACATTACAATTATAAGTATTGTACTTATTTTGTTACTTTCAGCATCTAGACTTATGTCCTGTCTACAAGAAATAATTAAGACTCCAAAACAACGAAGCGAAAAATGGTTGTGTACATCAATTCCTAAGGAGAAATGGAATGATCCTATTGCAAAATACTCATCGCCAGGTTTTCAAGTCAACAATTTGTTGGTATGTGTTACAGAAAACTGTAATCGCATGCATAGTAGCTGCAGAATTAGAGTATCAGAATGTTTCCTACAAATTAGAAAATTGTTGTCGTAATTTGTATTATTTATTACTTTGTCGAGGTAGGTTGGGACTAGCCGAAGCAAACTTCGATCGAAATCACACTCATCAATTTTTACCGCCGTTGACCCATTTTAATAGTTGGAAGATAATATAAAATTATTCTTCTCATTAACTATTTTTATTGGATTACGAAATTTACAAAATATTCATAAGCCCATTATCTCATCTTACTCTCGTCTTGCAGGTCTATGAACTTCCTTCTAATTTTATTTGAAAATACTTTCTTGCATTGGAGTTTAACTTTAATTTGAATATACTTACATATTGAATGATTGCAGAGCCCGGTTTATTTTGAGGAAACCAGTAAGCTAATTCCGAAAAACGCTGTGATCATAGAAATAGCTCCACATGGATTGTTGCAAGCAATTTTGAAACGTTCGCATTCTGAATGCACAAATATACCATTGACTAAACGTGGAACCGATGATCCTGTAAAATTCTTACTTCAAGCGATAGGAAAGTAAGAAATATTTAATTTTTATAATTATTTCCAAAAAGTTTAAACTAATGTATTTTGTATAATATTTTATTTCATTCTTTCTTTTCTTTACTTTTTAATTATTAATGAATTAAAATATTCAATGCTTTTATAAAAACTGCTTAAGTCCACGTCGTATAAAACTTTCTTTAGAAACGTATTTTAATAAGCATAAAATACTTATAATATGTTTATTTCATTGGCACAGAAAATGATTGTTTTTTTTTTTATTTTTAGAATATATGAAACCGGTGCAAATACAAATGTTGCAAGACTTTATCCAAAAATTGAATTTCCTGTATCAACCGAGACCTCACTTTTATCTCATTTCGTAGGATGGGAGCACAGTGAAAATTGGTAAACTAAATAATTTGTAAAATTTAAATTTGTTACAATTAACCTTATAATTGTAACAAATTTAATTTATGTTATTGTGATTAACAGGCCTGTGGTCAAACGAATAAAGAAGAAAGTGGTAACCCCAAGCGTTCGAGAATTTGTCATGTCAATCTATGATGATGACTACAATTTCATTAAAGGACATGTAAGAGATGGTACGTTTTTGACCTAAAATCTTATAAGCTTTTTATATATATATAATATGTTATAGCGAAAGAAAGTAAAATACTTATTTTACTTTATTTATTTATACAGCTCTGCGATAGGCATACATTGTATTTTATTTTTTAGGACTCAACGTATTTCCCGAATCTGCTTTATTAGTACTCGTTTGGGAGACTCTAGCAATGACTCAAGGTATTAATTACAAACGACTGCCAGTGACATTTAAAAATATTAAATTTCATGACGAAGTTGTAATTGACCCAAATGAATATTTGAAATTGACGATATCAATTCACAAGAATAATAACAGGTTTGAGGTATTTATGTTAGTATTTTTATTTTTACAAGATCGATTTTTGCTATAAGATCATATTTTTTAAATAACTTCAAATGTTTAAGGTGCATGGAAAAAAGCCAATAGTAACGGGTTTTATCACTTATAATTCTGAAAAGCTCAATAAGAATACTAGCCATACCGTGGTTGAAAATAATCTTACTTTAAATTCTGACGATATTTATAAAATGTTACACCAACATGGATATGCACTGGAGTGAGTATTTTGATTGTGGTATTACGTGTTATCTTAAAAATAAATTATCTAAGCCACTAATAATCACTTAATGCATTCAAATATTTCAGAGATAAATTCCGATCAGTTTATTCGGCAAGTACGGATTATCATAAAGCAACTTTGATCTGGAACGATGATTGGACTACATTAATTGACGGAATAATACAACTTAACGTTTTGGCAAATGGTAACAAAGGAATTTGCACTCCGAAATTGATACAAGAATTAAAAATTGACGTTTTTGAGCATGAAACGAGTACACGATTTGAAAATGGAAACGTTTGTATAGATGTAGACATACAAAAAATTTATGAAACTACCAGGTAAGGTTCAAGATTATGATCATGATTATGTGTATATAACAAGATGAAGCACATGGGTACAAACAAAAATTTTAGAAATAAAAATGCCAAAACTGACGTTGTGACCGCGTGCAAAACTTCAGTAGTATTATTAGGATTGTTTTATTTATTTCATTAGACATGAATGGCTCCTAATTCTGTAATAAGAAATCTTTTTCGTCATTTAAAGGTGTGGCGGTCTTCAACTCAAAAACATTGTGTTCAAAAATAGACAGATAATTCCAAAAGATCCGGATGTTTTTAATAATAAAGAATTTTTCCCATATTTCCCATCAAATACATTTGATGTAAGTATCAATGAAAAAGTAGGTTTTGCATTTTTCCCATCAGAATTGATCCTTATAATATTATTTCTTCTCAGTTACAAACAGCTCTACAGCTACATCTTCAAATAATAAATGAAAATGTCTTCAAAGGAAATATTAAGATGTTATTCAATGCTGAATTTGAAACTAATCTGCTCAATGAAATTGAAATAATTTTAAAAAATATTGTTGTAAATGCAAAAATTGAGTGTATTCAAATAAAGGAGCTAGATGATGCTGATGATGATGACGTCTACGTTCAGGATGATGACGAAACAATTAACGTTTTTGTTGTTAATAATTTGTTAACAGACGAACAGGTACAAAATAAAAAAAATATCAGTATTCAATAATTGTCAATATTTAAGTATGTAATTTATAATATCACAATGTCACTTTATTTTTTTTTCAGAAAATTACAAGATTTTACAATAAATTGAAAATGAACAATTTTGTATTGGCGTTACAAAAATCTAAAGATATTAAAGACATTCTCGTCAATAAATATTTCAGTCCAATTTCTGCTATCCGCATCAATGATGATTCTCTGTTAATTTTATTAAAAAAAACTCACAACTTTACCGGCTACGATGGAGTTTCTTGCATTAAAATTGACAACAACAATGAATTCTCATGGTTAAAACAAATGAATGTGGATTTAGCTTTAAAGAAAAACATCATTTTAGTTTCGGAAAACCAACCATTGAATGGTGTTACAGGTATGTATTACCCTTACGCTGATATAAAAATATATCTTGATGTGTGTAAATACACAAAATAAATATGTATGGAAGAATTATACTAAAATATGTTTATTCTGCTTCATGACATAAAAAAACCGACCTTGATTGCCCAATTAGGTATCAATGTGTAAAATATATATACGAGTCAGTCAGTCATAATTATGTCAGTCTGTCAGAGAATAAAAGACGCACAATGTTTTTAAAAGTATCTATGTAATTCTATAAGGTAACAACGATATAACACACGACAAATCAGATTATGTGCTTAGATAAATAACTACATATCTTTCACTATAAGTTATAAAAAAACAAACGTGAAAGAAATAAGGAAAACAAAACCCAATATAAACATCCTACAATATCAAAATAGCTGAGGGCATGGTACTTTGCAACTATCGACACAGTCGCCAAGCGACCTCCGCCCCGCTCTCGTCAACATAAATGCGCGCGTGACATTTGATCATTATTTTCTTGCATACTAATTTTAAAACTATAACAACTCCTTAAATATTAGTTGAAGTCACATGCTGTCAAGGGCAATTTTGCTCAAAATCAAGTGCGTGTGATGTAATAATATATTTATTTGGATAAAGATTAATATCATGTTTATTAAAACAACTTCGCAAATAATGTGTTATTTTAGAACAAATTTGATTACCATAAAAAAGGATATTGTGAATCAGTCTTAAAAATTAGACGTATGCTATCGCGGAGTTATTTTTAGAACTTTAGAAGTAGAAGAAGACCAATTTCGTAATACATGATTTTTAATCCGTAATTTTGTAATTCGTAATTTTCATCTTTTACGCAGCGTGCGTAAGATAAACACTCAAAAATGTGTATATTTTTTCCGTTTTTGCTACATTTTTCGTTATTGCTCGATCGATTCTTATTACTCATAGATGTAATATAGTCTATGGCCTTACTTGATAAATGGACTTTTGAACAATAAAATATTTTTTCAATTCGAACTAGTAGTTCCGGAGATTAACGCGTTCAACTTCTTAAATGTTAAATGAACAATCTCTTCAGCTTTTAAATTAGCAATTAGTCTAAGGTCATTGAACTTGGTCCTTTAATGTCACACTATGATAATGAAAAAAATTTTTTTTTCTTAATTCACCCATAGGAATACAACTTCAGTTAAATAATATATTTTGCAAATATAAAAACATTATAATTTTTTGTTTTCCATAATAATTAAAAGTGAAAAATAAAATTTATTTGTCACTTTTAATCAGTATGGAAAATTACAAATGAATATAACATTTTTAGGTATTGTAAAAACTCTAAGTAAAGAATATGGCAAACGAATAATCTCAGTTGTTATTAATGATATTAATGCTCCACCGTTTGATCAGGAAGATATATTTTACAAGGAACAACTGAAAAAACAACTTATTGTTAATGTACTACAAAAAGTAAGTTAATTCTTTTGTTAGCACAAGTTCTAACAACACTAAAAATCATATATTTTATTATTAATATACTAGTTATCTTATCTTAATCTCGTTCTTGGTCCTTTACTTAATGTTTAGCTCGGTTGCTCTCATCAGTCCTTTTATGGAAGACTTTTCGCCATAGTATAAATGCAGATTATAAATAATAATAATGTAGATAATACTCTTTATTATAAGGAAACATACAAATTTAAAAACAATACAAAAGATAAAGGCAAAAATATTTTATGAAATAATAATAAATAAGTTCAAGATAATGATTATTTTTTCTGTTCGTCAGGGTGTATGGGGTGGATTTTATAGCATTCCACACATACAAAGCACGGAAAGCGACAACTATGCTTTGGACATAGGTAGACCTGGAGATTTAAGTTCTTTCATATGGTGTGAAATACCAAGTCCTGTAATTTCTCCCACAACAGTAAAAGTAAGTTAAACTATTTTTAAATTTCTGATTTTCAAATTGTGCATTACATCAAATAAGAACGCTTGACAATTTACAGAGACTGCAAAAGACATTAGGCTAATCTAAAGAAAAAAATCTTCTGAATAAACGTTTTAGCGTAGATTAAACTCATTTGAACCATATTATTAATAAGGATTAAAACGTGTTTTTTTTTTAATTTACGAATCAGAACGCGTATTAGTCGTGTAAAATGTTAACGAAAATTCTCGAAAAGACAACACACATTCAACAAAAGACGTCACTGTTAACACTGAAATTATCGTTCTGAATTTTTGTTTTTTATTTATTTATAAAAATATTTACTTAGCCGCAGTGTAGTAGTGTTTGTCAATGTATCATAAAAGTATTTTACTATAATTTATATAATTAATATTAATATATATAATTTGATATCCATATTGTCGTGATAATAAAAAAGTCATCGATTAAACCCTTTACCCTATTATCCTATTAACAAGCACCATTTTATTTAAATGATATAGCCTAAGTTATTCTGAAACTAAGACCATTTATATATGGTAATATGTCATACACATGTCAAAATCCGATAACCGACCTTCGCCTTATACATTTTGTCATTTAATAATTTTCGTCATAATATTTTGCAAATCGCTTTTTAATGCAATTATTTTAATAGCATTATACTGTCGTTGTTATATGATTATGTTTTTATCTAGGTTCATTACGCTGGCTTGTCATTAAACGATGTCAATATAGCTAGAGAATTAAATGGTACAAAATTCGGTATGGATTTCAGCGGCGTAGATGTTAAGTAAGTGACTATGCATTTTAAACAACAACCATAACTTTTCTTGACATAATGTACATTTTTATATGTCATATGTTGTTATAACACTAAACACATACACATATATATAAATTTAATTCTTCTAGTGATAATAGAGTAATGGGTTTAATAGATGGTGGAGCGATTGCTAAAACAGTTGTCGCTGATCCGTACTTACTTTGGCCTGTACCTGAACATTGGTCTATGAAAGAGGCTGCCACCGTTCCGCTGGCATATGCTCTTGCTTATTATTGTTTGGTAAGTTTGTTTTCATTGTTTATTTTCCACTAAAATAATCACAAATCATATCTATTAGATCTTATTTTAACAATTGTTATAACTTTACAAGTGCGCTTGTGGATTTTATTTCATTGTAGGCGCTCAAAATTAAGATATTTGGTTTCTAAACACTAAGTTTACAATTATTTCAAATATTAAATAGTATATTTACCTAGCCTAGCATATATTTCTTTATTACAATAATAACTGTTGAAAATTGGATTATATAGCATAATAGTAATCTACTTGTATTTAAAGTCTCCGCATAATGATAATATCTCGTAGGTTACGAAGGTTACGAAAGATGGACCCCACAAGGCGCTTGTGCATAAATTTGGTAAATTTGACCTTTTGTAATACAATAAAATTTTTCCTAGCTGTAGTTATTGTTTACAGACTGTTAGAATGAAATTATATAACAAAACGATAATCATTGTAACCGGTGGAGCAGGAGCTCTTGGGCAAGCTATGATATCTTTGTGTTTGGCGTCTGGTCATAACGTATATGCAACTGTTGGGGATGTAGAAAAGAAGAAGTTGTTATTGAGATTGTTCCCGGCTCTTAAAGGTAAACTCTTTTTAATAGGTTGGAGAAAAAGTCTTTTCGCATTAAAGTATGTATGAACTTGTAATAAATTCTCTTTGGCTATAGTATTTGCATCTGACTGGCTTTGGTATCATTAAAACTTAAAATTTTAAAGAGCATAATTCCAAATTTTAATTAGGAAAATGTGTGATATTCATTTGTTTTCTGTACTGTCAAGATGAGTGAATCTAATGAAGAAATTCGATACATTTTAAAATTTTACTACAAAAAAGGTAAAAATGC
>DWLI01004800.1:0-10570 GCA_018249915.1 Cecropterus dorantes dorantes
AGTATTAATTGAAAACATGAACAACAAATGTAACCTATTCGGATTCCTTAAGCTGATTAAACAGTAGACAAAATTCCAAGATATAGTGTAGAGTTGAATAGCCCATAATGTCAGTAATATCTTTAATCTTGTTTTATAGATGTAATGTGCGTTAATTTTGTTGTATTTCTAGTTTTATCTACTTATAAATGTATACGCGTGCCGCATACCTACCTGCTTTCCGGGAAGGAAGTGCTGTTAAGAGCAATTATCATTAAAAAGAGCTATAATTACTTGGTACTTTCGTCATGATATATGATATAAGATTAAATCAATTTAAAAAAATAGTCTTGGACTTCGAAGGGGTCCTATGAATTTATGTCCAAACGTTATGAACAAAATTTATATCCAGATGCGTGTAAACAGCAAATTGTATGATCCTCCAATCTATGAAACACTAGTTGTGCCCCGCGGTTTCACCCGCTACTGCATAAAAAAAAAACAATCTAATATAGCGTTATGTTATATAGCCAATAGCCTTCCTCGAAAAATTTACTATTCAACACAAAAAAAAAAATATCGATCTTCATATATATATACCTATAAGTATAGACACTAGATATGTATAAATCTATGTATTTATATTAGCGTGTATATACGCTACGCTACATCTAACATAACAGCTAACATCCGTTACGCTATGTTTAAATATATTTTTTGTCTTTACTGCTAAATGGTAATCTATCTAAAGACAATAAGCCATTACTAGGGCTAACTACCAAGTCTGAATATATCCTACTAGCTGTGCTCCGCGGCTTCACCCGCTACTACATAAGAAAAAAAAACAACAAATGAACATAGCGTGATGTTATATAGCCTATAGTCTTCCTCAATAAATTAACTATTCAACACAAAAAGATTTTTTAACTTCGAACCAGTAGTTCGTGAGATTAGCCCGTTCAACCGAACAAACTCTACTGCTTTATAATATTTTTTTATATGGATATGTTTAGAGCTTCCGTTGCATGACTTAATTTTACCGGAAATGTCTCTTCAATATGTTGGAAATCTGGTACTTTGTGATGTTACACTTTTTCGCTTCAGTCTTATTTAAAACATGAGCAAGATAACTAAGGGTGCTTTTGTTTAACGGTCTTTATGTTAAGATCTAGGAATATACACTTATTACTGATGCATTTTGGAACGTTAAACATAGTTCTTATTGCCTTAGTCTGAAATCTTTCTATTATTTTACAATTGGGTACCATATGTCCAGACTGTTATGTTTAAAAATATAACGTATGCGAATCTTAAAATATTTTAAGTAGATGTTAATTAAAACTACGTACATCCATTTATATGACTTGTTACATAGTAATAACTAATATAACAAGTACACTTAGACTACACGAATACACTTAGACTAAACGAAAATAAAAAATTCACACTGAACGAAACAAACGTTGTTAATTAAACTCGTAGACGAATAGAATAAATTACGGACGCTATATTGGGATGATACGTTTGTAAAATGTAATCAAGTTCACCCAGTTTTCACTTTTGTGTTTTTGTCATGAGAAAGAGTATAAGGCTTATGGCATAGGAAGAAAGCATTGCGTTTTGTTGAGCAATTAAGTAAAAGTGGAGGAGCGTGCGAACAGGCAAGGCCATTGCTCTTTATAACGGGTGACCTTTGGTCAGAGGCAACCGGCAACGCCGCGACCAATAAACAGTGACATGAGCCCTTAGTAACAATTTAATTCCCTCAAACAATCATTGCTTACGTTTTCAAGTATATATTGCAAAATACCTACGTTTCTGATGTTGGTCAAAAACGTAAAAAATAATTGTTTGGAGGAAACATAATAAAATTATAAAAAAATATAATAAAAACGCAGATTGTAATTCTTACAATTTAACTGCCTTGAACAAAATTCAGGCTGTTTTGAAAATCTACTGAAGAGATGATTAGCAATATTTTGTAGTAAATAGAATGGTATAGTCATAGAAACTTTAGGTATTGATTCATAATATTATTTCAATACTTAACTCATAGATCTCTCTATCTTTCTTCGCAAATTAAAATTTTAAATATTTTAAATATTGAAATATTTGATTAAATGTGTATTAGAATAAACATGGTAACTCGTTGACGCGTGTTTTTGATAAAGCAGTAAATGAAAATTCATTATTTAACTATTATTTACTTGATTATATTTCTAAACTTTTAAAAATAAGTAGTAATCCGATAGCGATATCATTCCATTCCAACAATACAATCAAATTCAAATATTTTTGGAGAAACTCAGAAATTGAGAAGTATTGAATTATAGCAATTAGTCCAATTTGACAGATTTACTTAAATGTCCAATTATTTCGAATCAAATGTTAATCATCCAACTACAAAATTTGAAAAACGACAACGTAACATAATGGCAATATTAACTTCACTCTAAACGAAATCCTTCTTTTCTAAGTCGAAACGGACATGAACGGTTAAACTAAATGTTATTTTCACTTTCTGCACGTATTTATTTAAATTACGCATACACCCAAACGTATGTGGACACACGCAAGTTTCGAAACTTGGACGCGATACGAGCGACGAATTTGTTACACGTAAGATATGCACAATGCTTACAGTAATGCCATTTTTACGTAATGTAATTCGATGTGAAGTAGGGATTTGACCAGGAATTCGTTTCGTTGTGGTTGTATATTCGCCCGGAAAAACAGCCGGCCAAGTGCGAGTTGGACTCATGCACAAAGGGTTTCGTACCATTATCGACACAAAACAACAATAAAATAACATTTGGAGCCCCCTACAAATGTTATTTATTCTGTTTTTAGGATTTGTTGCTTTGGCGACAATAGAAAATAAATCATCTGTAAAATCAACTTGCTAGCTATCACGGTTTAGGAGATACAACTTGGTGACAGACAGACGGACAGACGGAGAACGGAGTCATAGTAATACGACTCTATGGGTACGGAACCCTAAAAATACCTATGCCGTGGCTATTGAGTTGGTAATTGCATACGGTTGTTTTTGTTTCTAACAGGGTGGGCCTTTGATAGCTTTCCAATTTATTGCATAATATTTTATACTACTTACATACTTATGTTATCACAAAGCTGAAAAATTACTATTAAATTATTTTTCTCAGACTGTAATCTTGTATGTTACCTTTGACGGACAAACGGTAAAGACCAACTTTTACGGAAATTTTACGTAAGATAAGTAAATCAACGTAGAGTTCAACATTATTGCAAGTGCAAGGTGAAGCTTGCCATTGATAATAATCGTTTTAAAAGTAGTCTTCCGATAGCGTCTATCGACTGTATTTTATGAGAAAAGAGAAAAGTTCAAAGAATGGCAGCTCGTGGGAAACAGGTACAATGGCTTGGATATGTCACGGCGCGTGTTTCACTATATTTTCTAAGTAATTACAAAATGAATGTTAAAGCTACGTAATTAAAATATGCTGCTATTCAAGTTCACCTCATTTTTACTTTGATTATACTTTAAGTTTGAAACTCTTGTCCGCAAGTCATACACAACCCTTTGCTAGTTTTATACATATGTATATATTACACCTGTATTGTACGTATACCTTCTTTGAAGTGGGAAACGAGCATGCTGTCACCCTGACGGTAAGTATCAACTGCTGTCCATGAATGTCTGTTATTAACCCAGAATACGATAAGGTTCCAAGTGATGTAAGAATAGTAATGAATTTTCGCGTGTTGTCCGCTACGTTACTCTTTCGTGATTTAAGTTGGAACGCCTCATTTAAGCAGTGGTGTAGCGTGGGTTTATTATGCCACATGGGGCGGAAGTGGAAATTTTGGTTGGCCAAAAAAGTGGACTATTTAAATTGACGACCAAAAAAAAAGGTCGCCAAACCTAATGCTGCCGCCCTCTAACTTTCGAGGTCATTTCTTACAAAAAATACTGTAGCATTTAAGTGTTTATCATATCCTTTAAACTACACACTATAATATTGCTGTTACATGTCAGAAATAGGAGTGACGACGTTGTCTTGTGGCAGCGTCGAACCAACTGTGAGTTCTACTGACTTGGGAACACGAATGCACGTATTCTCATAGGTGTTAAAACTGGAGCTTCAGTAAAAACACACGAAATTTAGACGAAAATATAGTTATATTTTCGGCTTTTTTGTTGCATTTATGAGTTACTGCGAGTCGAGTTTACTGCTAAACCCACCGCATGAGTAAACATTTATAAAAAAAATCTATGAATAAATGATGAATTAATGGGATTGTAATGCCTAATTTCACGGAAGTGTTACAGATTTTCGTTGTTGTTGCATAAGGTTGTCTATAGAAATATTTTGATTGGTGGAAGTTATAAATTATTTTTGACTGTTTTTAAACGATAAAAATTAAAAAAATAAAAACATTATGATTTAATGTTTTGGTATCATGCTTATATAAAACATTACTGAATTCCTGGTCACAAACCTACTTTGTTCAATGCTTATTTACTTTTATAAATGCGGTCGTTTGGGTGGATACCCTATGTAGTTTCTTAGGTACTTAATTATGCATGAACGGCTGAAATCCGAATGTGGAGGAAATTTGGCAAAGTGTTAGATGAGAATATTAACAGAATAGCATACAATTTTAATTACGGAAAATGGACGATAAAAAAACACATGCACAATTAATCATATTAAGTAAACCCTCGTTCAAGCCGATTCATTAATTTTTACCATTATTATTTTCAGATACTTCGTATTCTACTGGTTGCTGCGGTTTCACGATGTAAATGTGAATCAACTAACGGATACAACCACGGCAATGGGAACACAGCTTCGCAGATTGGAGATCTTCTTAAACCGCCACCGCTTCCACCGCTATCGCCATTAGCTCCTGTGCCATTCCATGGAGGACCAGGGAGAATACAACGCCAAAATGTGGATGTTGGATACCAATACCAAGCTCCTCCTCCACCGCCCCCCGCCCCTCCTATTGCCTCACCTACTGATTTCAAGTTCCCTGCTCCTTTCTACAAGCAATATAATTTCAATTTCGTGCCTCCACCCCAACCATTCACAACAACACCGTCACCGTCTATATTTCAAAAAGTGTCTGGATGGCTTTTCCCTTCTAAGGAAGTATCATATGAGGCAGGTCTTACTGGAACTGTTAATATCGCACCTATAAAAAAAGATTGTAATCCTTGCAATTTAGTGCCATGGATACCAGTAATAAGATATGAAGCTGGATCTAAAAATATACAACAAAGTGTAAGTCCGACCTATGGCCCTCCGAGTCCAACAGCATTTACAACCATTCAAAATATTGGCCAGTATAGACCTTCTTCTATAAATACAAATAATTACAACCAAATACATCAAACTTTTTCTACTGGCGTGCCGCATGAGGTTTATGGACCACCTAAGCAAATTAAACCACTAAGCAATTCATTTAGATCATTAAGCTCAACATATGGGCCTCCAAGTCCTACACATGTCTTACCAGTTAGACAAGAAAATTCTTTTACCAATACATACTCCGTGTCAAGTAATTCTTACGAGCTATCCAGTTCTACTTATGGAACACCAAGTACGCCAACTGGATACCCTAGTTCATCTTATAGTCTACCTGGTTCCTTCAATTCAATATCTAGTTCTACGTATAGACCAACTACTTCTAGTTTTGTATCCTCTCCTTATGACAACACGCAATATTTATCAACGACGTATTCGCCAATATCTCCAAATTATTACCCAGAAGTCGTAAATAAGGAGTTACCTAGTCAAAGCGATGTTGAAATATTTGATGGCTTGAAGCCAGCGACTGAATTAGAATTACCGAAAGTTTCGTCCCCAACGGGATTTAAAAATTCATACGGTGAAATTATAAATAATGCGTATGTTTTAGATATCCCATACTCTGTGTCAGCTACTGCTGCCGAATCGAGTAAAATCAAAACTGAAGTATTACCATATGACAGTAAAAAGTTAACTACACCTAATATTTCAGTTGCTCTTGCAAATCCTGCTCCATTTACATTAAATAGAGGAAGAAACATTCACACTTTGCAGCCAGTAGCATTACCGAATCTAAGCGTATCTCCTCTACCGCCAATCTTCAATGCACGACCTTTCCGACCAATTTCTACCCAATACTCTACAAACTCAGGCAATAGTATTAATTTTATGCAGCAGGCAACAAGTAATATAAATGTAGCAAAAAGTATCCCACTTGTAGAATTCACACATTCTATAGAATATCCTACTACTGTAATCCAATCACCTATTATTGATATAGATACGACCAAAACCTTAAACAAAACGAAAGATTATAGAAACATGCCAAATCATTTTTCAATAGATCAAGTAAGAGATATAACATCACAAGCGTCAGAAGACCATATATCTGCCGCTAAATCTCAACAAGATGCAAGTTTTGAAAGTACGGGGGCAGATTTTGGAAACGATTTATATGAAATAGGTCTTCCCTTAGGCTTAAATCCATATTCACAAATTCCTTCTAACCATAAACCTAATTTTGCTGATTTAAGGGGTGTTAAGGATGAGGACGTCGATAAGTATAGAACTGAGAGTAATTTACAAAATATTGACTCTCCTCTATTGTACCTCAAACCAAGTGCCCCTCATAAAAATTATGAAAATTTTGTGACACTTCCTAGTCCGGGAAAAGAGAACGAATATGAAATTTACGATGATATTCAGACCACAACGTTGTCACCCCATCAGTCTACACTAACAAGTGCGTGGGACGAAAGTAAAACTTACTTCAGTGATTTATCCCCACCAACTGGGGAAGAAGATCATCCCAATCATTCTAAAGTGATACAAATAATTGTTCCGTATACCACCGGACAAAAGGATGATGTTAAAACTTGGTCCAAAGAATGGGAAACTCCCGAAGAAGATTTTCGTGCCCGAAAAGTTCAGACAAACACAGAAAACTATAGCTTCAGCGGTAGTACTTCTACAGAAACGTACAACCTGGGAACTACAACCGAAGTTCCTCCAACGACAATATCAGATCATAATGAGGCAGATCGATTAAATAGTCCAGGAAAATCTAATGACCTTTATGATGTTAAGGAGCCTCCCTTTGATATAATAAAACTACAACATACTATTGATGACTGGACTGAACAAGAATATTCTAATGCCAAGTATTTTATAACTCCTCCAAAAACTCGTTCTAGTGAAAAATATGCGAAACAAATTCCTGACGATTATTTTACCACTACTATAAATCCTGTAACTAATTATGTTACAGCGAATAATAACTATAATTATGATTTTTATGACCATGAAGCATCCAGTAGTGTTCAACACACTGTAACTGATAATAAAAATGGTTCTATAGCTAAACCGCAAAAGGAATATAATACTATAGAAAGGACAAAAGGTGACCATAATATTGGCAAAAGTGAAATACCACATGATATCAAAAAATTACATATCTACACAGCTGCGTCATCTTTTCGGATTTCGACTACCACAGCTGCACCATGGAGCGAAGTACAAACTTCGATATCTCCTTTAACGAAAGAGAAGGTATATGTAGTGACTTCGAAGCCATGGCATGAAAAGCCAAAAGCTCCTGAATATGATTATGATTCAGAAATGTTTGAGTCAAAGAAAACAAGAGGCGATAATAGTGCTTCTGAATCAGACGGTTTACAATTTAAATCGCCAAGATTCTCATTAAGGCCTTCTTTTGGGTTTACAACAACTGGAGCTGAAGATCATTTTCATTTAGACACCTCATTGCCTTCGAAAGATTGGCATCAAAGTAGTAAGCATTTCTTTACTAATTTATCTGTCACTTTTTCACTCAAGATACTAAACTTCCATTTCTTATTTCAGTCAATGATTTATGGAGTCGGACTCAAAGCGAACATATAACTCTCTTCGAAGGAACTGATCAAAAAGATAACACTAATGTAGAAGAGGTTTTTATCACTTTTATATACTAACTTTCTTTTTATATATTTTTTCTTTGAATATGCTATAAAATGTTATTTAAACACTTACAAAGTGCACTCTGATTTTTCACATTTTTCACAAAATAACTGTACAAAATTATATTATTTAAAGATACATATATAAATAACTTTTAAATCCCTTATTTTTCACTTTTTTTAACTTTAATGGTTTGTTAACTTTATCTTAAAACGTGTTACATTTTTTAAAAGAAATATAACGTCAATATGAGCGTAATGGTATCATTATTGCTTTGAAAATATATTTTAAATGTTAAATAATAAATTAATCAGATGTTATTTACCATTATATAAATCAATTTTTTTCAGGATACAGCCACTCCAAAGATTGCAGTGTCGTGAATAAGGAAGATGCTGATATTTTATAAGTGTACAGTAATTTAACACAGCGCAGTTTTCAGTGACAGTGTCTAGTTTCATGGAACACTTGTACTCGTATTTGTAAAGTGATTTAAAAAGTTTACTGCAACTATAAAATACGAAGGACTGAAGTTTCTTATTAAGTAACAGTGCGGTTTACTAAGGACTGATATTTCTTATTTAGTAACAGTGTGGCTTTAGATAGTACTTTTAACGAAATTCTTTCTAACGAAATAGTATTCTTAATTGTATAATTTGTTTTTCGGTATAGATATTAAAGAACATACAATCTTAGAGATCAATTATTCAATTATGCTCTTAAAATCATGCTGGAAAAATACTTTTAAAATTAATGCATGTGAACCAAAGCAGGGCCATACTTAGCCTCATTATCTAAATTAATTACTTTAAGCGATCTTAGACATAATAATTGATTCTCTATTCTGGTTACTTACTCTTTGGCATTCAAAATGTGAATAACCTGAATGTGTATTTATACGTAGACAATAAGTAATACCTATTTAGTTTGTAAATATTGTCTCGATTATTGAATTGTAAATATACCTACATATGCGTGTATCTACTGTGGATTGAGTTAATATATCATTTGTAAGATTGTGATAAGATTACAATCATCAATAATTTGTACATATCTGATTAAAAGTAGCCATCAATAAATTACAGTAAAAATAAATTTATTTTTACATCTCATATTAAAAAGTACTAACAAACATATATATACAAACACACGATTATTTTAAACTATGTAGACGTTGGCTTAAAACTTCTGTTCTTTATTTTGAAGTACAGAAATTCAGTGCTCCAGCTGATTATAGTCAATAAGGTCACAAAGTTTAATACCACGATTGGCAGTCTGTATGAACCAGATGTATCACGAATGCGACCTGAAAATAAGAAAATAAAGTTTTTACAAATTTAAATCTGTTAAATTTATATGTTTGCGTGGCTTTGCATATTGCGCCCTGACCATTTTTACCGGATAGTTTTTGCGTTTGCTACCCTAGTTTAGTACCCGGTAGCTATCAGTTACCTAATAAGCCTACTGGTTAAAACTCAGGCCTCTTTGTCGGTTGGTCAGACATTTAAATCGAAGTTTTAAAACCTCAGATGTTTTAATGTTTAATGTCTGTTAGGCACTAAGTGGAGGAAAACATAGAAGGGAAACCTACATTTCTCATAGATGTTTAAAAATCTCATAATAATGTAAAGTAAACAGTTCGCACTTAGGCAGCTATGTAGACTATGGTCAAATCCTTCTTAATTTGAGAGCAGACCTGAATTCAGCAGCAATCAGTAATAGAGTTGCTAATGTATGGTGAAGTCAAATAAGTATGCTATATTTGCATTTACAAGTATTCTTGTTACGTTTCCTTTTTTGTTTACTTTTTTATAATAATAGTTGTAAGTAGTCACTGCTGTCCATGGATTTCCATTGGCAGCAGTTAGAGAAGGATAGAGGATAATACAATTGTAACTGAGCTCAGTTGAGTTCAGCCAGAGATGCGTTACCCCTGAAGAGTTGGATGAGAGAATAAGTGAAAGAGAATGTTGGATCAAATTGGATAAGTATGACTTCTATATCAACCCTTTCACACGAGAACACAAGAGCATATACAATAAAATTGCTATTATAAGGTGTATAGGTATGGTCTTTGAAGTCGAACTACAAAACAGTTTTACACTTGCTTGTCGTTTGAGTTCTAAATACTATCTGTTAAACATTATTGGAATAGGACTAAGTAAATTATATTATAAAACACGTGTGTGCAATACACGTGTGTGTTATTGGCAATTATTAATTTGATTATGCAGATATCTGGCCATATCTTAGCGACTTATAATTTCAAATCGTAATTTGATAACAAGCTTTATTTTATATGAAGAATTTATTATGAATTTAAAGTTGCATGTAATCTATCTTATTGTACCTAAGTGGTCACTGTCGCTTATGAATACCTATACTTAGTCAACATAAAATACGATTAGATACCTTACACAAGGTTGGCCACTGATGTGTTGCTACCTCTGACTCTTTTATTCAGAGAATCAACGACGTTTTTTTTATTTCACTGAACTAGCAAACTGCTAACTACCTGATGGTAAGTTACTACCGCCCATGGACATTTGTAAGCAACTTCATATAGAACAGGGGTTCTATCTGAAGTCGATCAAAGGTGCGTTGCTATTTCCGAG
>DWLI01004801.1:0-10570 GCA_018249915.1 Cecropterus dorantes dorantes
CAGATGTCTGTCTGGCCGGGGATCGAACCCGGAACCCATTGCGTGTCAGACCGGTATGGTGACCGCTCCGCCACGCGTGTCGTCAAAGGCTGAAGGTCATTTTCATGTCATTGGAGGAAAAAGTTAATCAAAGGATGCGAACTCAACGTTCATGATTACGAACTAAAATCAGCATAACATAAACATAAAGTATAGATGACCAGTAGCGAAACTCATGTTCAGTTCTAAGTTATTTCCAGATCTTATCATTTTTTTTATTATAGTAAATACGTTCAGAATGGTTGTATTTGTATGGTTATAAATATGCCATTTAGTATTGATGTAATGTCCTGCTAAAGTATTAAATAATTTGTAGTTATATGTTATGTTTAGTGAAAGTGTTTCATTGTTTTAAATCTACCGCTAAAGTAGGAAACTAAAAGCTCTCCGCGGTTTTAGCGAAGCACAGGCACAGCAGTTTTAAACTGTTTGCAAATTTATTACGAATGTTTTTAAGTAACTTTAAGTTAATAAAAAAAGAAATTTAAGTTTTCAACCTTGAAATCCCGTTATTATCATTGAGGTACCTTACAAAACTCGCATAAAACATTTTATCTAAACATGATCCGGCGATCCCAATTATTATGCATGATACACGATACCTGTATGGATCTAAATAAGTCGATAATAAACTAAATGCCAATATGGGCATCATTCTAGAGCAAAGCTTACAACAGGGTTGTTCTTAAAGGTCTGAGAGCAGGCAATCTCGGTAATTTGTTAACACAGATAATAGCGCTTGGTTCTCCGTTTAGTTAAAATGTAAATGTGTAGTACAGTGTACGTATCGCGCGCAGTATCGACACGAGCGCGCGTTGCTCTGCGCCCGCGCGCCGCCGCGCATACTGATCGCTACGGACGTTCCTCCGACGCCTCCAGGCCTTCTTCCACCGACTTCTACGCTGCTTTGGCACCAAGAACCGCTTGAAGTTACGAAACTGAAAGTTACTGAAACTTAGACAAGCTTAACTCAAAAGTATTGTCGAGTAAACGACGCGGTGGGATGTTACGGTGTGACATGGAAACTCTCGCAGAGTTCCGAAGAAAAATCCGTAACGGGGCTTAGAGTAATTGCGAAAGTCAAAGGCTAGACGACGAGCGAGGACAATGGTCCCCCCGATGCGGCGGTCGCGGAGACGAGCGCGAGCGCAGCTCGATAAAAGTAGGTAAATCTGTGTCGTGCGGGATTAAAAGCTCGGGGCGGGGCGGAGCCGCCGGCGCGGCAGTCCCGAGCCGGGCCCCGCGGCGAGCGCACGTTCCCACGCGCATGGTGGCGACGATCGCGAGTGAGTGCGAGACGCGAGTCAGTGCGCGCCGAGTGGCAGGTCGTGGCGAGTGCAGTGCAGTGCGTGCGGAGAGTGCAGTGGGGTGGCGCGGCATGCGGGCGCGCGCGCGGCGCCGGCGCCCCGCGCCCTGCTGACCCCATGCGCCCGGCGAGGAGCCCGCGGCGTGCGCCGCTGCGGCTCGCCCTCGCCTTCGTCCTCGCCCTCGCCTGCCTGCTGCAAGTACGTACTGCAGCATCACGCCAACACATGCCACACCACACATCAGCCCCGAGACCTTCGTATTACTAGGGATCCATTACGAGGATTATACTGTCGCGCTGAAGCTACCATAATTACATAAATTGAAGTCACTTCTTGATCTTGATATATGAAGACCTGATAAAACCTTGTAAATGAGAAATTGCTTAATCCGTGTACCTTTTTTATGAAAATAATTTGTAATTCAATATTTTTTAAGATTAATCTGTCATACTGGATCTCAGGTTTCTATCGCAGTTAATTCATTCTTTCAAAAATAAAATTCGTATATTAATAATTTATAAATATTTTTAAGGATATCGGACGTTAAGGACACAGAAAATGCATTCATGAATGGAATGCCTCGCGTCGAATATTAATCAGCTAAATGCCCTCTGAAATAAACCGAAATTCTTCAAATAAGAATTTGAAAATGTAGATATCATCTTTAGAGTCTAAAATAGTTTTTCATTTGAATTGAATAGAACCTGCGCCTGTTTAGTGACTTGATCATAAACAGTGCGAGTTGTCTGCGGTGTCGGATCGTACGTTATGCAAATGCGAACATGCAGGCCCTCGCGGCGTCACGTGGCGGCGCATCGTCCTCACGACGTGATCGAATGCGCTCTCACGCATTCATTGACCGGTTAATATGCTTAATTAACGCGAAATCGTGCGACACTGCGCGCACTGTCCGGAATCGACTCGCTTCTGCCTTGTTGCTGACGGCGAGCCATCCGTCATATTATTATTATCAATATGAGCCTTTCCTTAAATTATTTTGCCGACTTTTCTTGTTCAAAGATCGCTAGCCTATCGGGTAAACGGAAAATTGTCAGTTGATTAAGCTTAAAAGTTAGAAACGGCTAAAAATGTTGCCAAAAATACTAAATAACACATATAACAAATTTGTCTATTATCAGACGTTTGAATTACACGACGTGAGTGGCATCGATAATGAATATTACATGGAAGTAGACAAAGGAATTTTATTGTAGAGTCGTTTAAAATACGTATCGTGAGGTTTTTACTAGGTGAGCATCTGTGTCTTGCAAAGTAGCACACGGTTATCTTAAAACAGGTTTAAATTAAAAGACTAATGAACTTATAATACATTCTTCCTACTTTACATATTATGGAATAAAACACTAATTTCGGACGGACATCATCATAAATGTGTGAAATGTTTAATGGCACATAAACGAATTTATAATTTTTCAACTTTATGATGCTTAGACAGCCAACATTTAAATTAGGGACAATACCGGTTGCGGATCCCAGATGCAGGGTCGATCACAAATAGTTGGCAGGGACCCTTTAACAAGATTGTAAGCACGTTTCTTATCATCATATAAAGTAAAATATTAATATTTCAAGACTTATATGTCAACGATGCTCGGTAGTAAAAGATAATTGAACTGTGTTTTAATAAATACAACAAAAATATTTAAATGTTATGAATTACTTAAAAATCCTGAACGAAGTATACAAAAATAAGCAACGTAATTATGATGAAAGAGCCGTAATATTTTTCCACCGAGCTCCACCTGCCCGCGTCCGCGGCGCCGCTACGCACCGGAATACTCGGAATTCCAGTATTGCTCTCAAACGTAATACAACTTTTTGCACTGCTATTTACCTGTCAACTTACAATAATTATTGTAACAATATAATCTAACATCAAAACGCTTTGGATTTTCTAATAAATCAGACTTACTTCAAAAACATCTTAAAATGTAGAGTTTCTGCATTTGTAATTTTAAAGCTACTTTTTCATTATTTGCTGTATGTATGTAAGTAATAACATGTAAAAGATTCAGACGAGAGATATTATAATAATAAAATGAAGCGTACAGTGGTGCGGTCTGCCCGATGCACCGCCGGAGCAGTGGTCACGCCACTTTCACAACTCTCGCAAGTTAATGTTGTAAATTAGTTTCATCATCTCTTGTCAGCGAGTGATGGACTTTAATTTAAATTCCATACATTATAATACAATGAAACAGTAAACTAAAATTATCCTATTGCAAAAAAACTGCAGGTACGGCTTAAAATAAGTTACGGTACAATAAGGCACAAGCAATAGCGGCAATTAGGAGACAAAGTTGACATTTATGCATGTCTTTTCCGAGCATGCAACCTACCTGATTATTTATCATATTCAACTCCCATGTTCAGTTATAATCAACTCATATATGTTCGGAATACTATCTTAGTTCGTCTACACATAGATTGACTAACCTTGAGATAGAGCTCAATCAACTAGAAACGCCCTCATGTTTTATGGTTTAAACGGTCAGTAAGGTCTCTATTTTATCTAGCCTTGAAAATAGTATACAGCAACGCTTAATATTAGTAATGAGGCCCTAAAAGGTACGGCGGTAGTTCAGAGTCGAACCATGAAGGACTCTACCACTAAGATTGATAATTTTTAGCAATGTAAATAAAAAGTACACTTTCTTTCTGCGTCAGTAGTACAATAATAAAATCAAGACCAAGGAGGACGAAGTCCTTCACAGCTTTTTAAGTGTAACCCCTTACCTATAATGGCACGTCGCATTATTCCATGAACCAAACATTAATCTCCATTCAGTTATTTTACAGTCTTAAATTTAATCAATAATATTTTAAACTTCCTATTAAAATATATCCCTGTTAATATATCTTAATGACGTAGAATAAAAAAGTAATAAGAATTTACGAGTTATGATTAATACGATATAATAATAGGTGCAGAATAGTGTTATTGATATTATTGTAAAATTAATTATTATACGATTAATCTAATTATTACCATAAAAGTACAACTTAAGAAAGTTTAAATTTAGATCCATTCAAAAATTTTCATTTTAGGGTTGAGTTCTATATTAGGGGTGATTCTGACGGACGTCCGCGATACCCAATTTACTCGGAACCTACTGGACCGGTTAAGTTGAAACTTGACACACATGAATTTTATTAACCCAGACGCAGACATATAGCGTAAATAAATTAAATCTTAATATAATGGCCTTAAATTTAAATAATGGTTCTTGACTTGAAAATCACAGAAAAGCCTTGAAACCTCTTAAAATAATTCGTAAATCTCTCGATATTATGCATTCCCAAATGAAATGTATGGTATGCTTTTCTACTACTATAATATGTTATTTTTTGGATAACAACTAACAAGGCCAGAGGTCTATCACTACTTGTATCCGTAAGTGTCAGTTAATACTTACTGCTCGACATTTCGTCAAGTGATAAATCATTTAGAGACGTATCATGATTAGCGAACGCATAAGTACCTATATAAATATTGTATTAAAAATGTAACTCGTCGTAATTGCTGTTTTGATGCATGTTTAAACAAATAATTTTGTAGTTATGGGCATAAAACTCATACATATACTGATACCTGTATGCCAAAGTTTCCTCAAAGTTAAAGGGTCTATAAGTTTTTATTTTTTATATTATTAACCGTTTGTGTGCAAATCCGCATTACACTTGGCTGTTTTTTTTTGGAAATATAGTACTTTAAATATCAGTGATTTCATTTTATTATTTACTACGCAAATTGCGTTATAATTCTGTAAATTATAATGTTCATTATTCAGGTTTAGGATCATACATTTAATTCGAAAATTTATTCTTCAAATTTTTCGTTAAATTCTCATAATTTAGTAGCGTCAAAGCACTCCCTTATTTCTCTTTCATGTGATTTCTCATTCACATCAGAATCGTCGTTACGTGGAGTCACCGAACGCGGCGGATACGCCGACAGCTGCCCATTGATATTTCTAATATGTACTGCTTACCTTTCGCGTACGAATAAAATGTGAGTAATGTAGTTAATGCTTATTTTCGCACTGATTCCGTGGGAAAATCTGCGTCACCCAGTTAAGGAGAACCCGTTCGTGGCGGCCGGCGCTCTCCATGAATATTCATGAAAGCGGTGCGACGGCCGCGCGCCGCGCGTCGTTGCGGCCGCGTTGCGTATCCGCTGCGTGTCCCATACCCGGACTGACACGTCTATGCGTTAATACATTATTTCGTGTACATATAAGTTATAATCCTATATAATTTTCGATCCTTTGATTGACTTGAAATATACTAACTCATATTTGGAATATTGTCCATATATGTTTGTCTTCGATAGTATTAAATCTTGTTATATGGCAATAATAGGGAGAACAGATGTTAAACTTGATATTACCTAAAATTAAATATCTTATAATAGTGCAAGACATGACACGGTTATATGCTTAATTTTTTTATGATTAAATCGTGCAGGAATATCAGAATTTAGATTCTTAGAATTGAACAAAATTATATCTATTTGTAAAGAAGATTAATTATAGATTGAGGATCCTAACAAATCTCGCTGTTGTGTTGCTTCTCGTACTATCAATTCAGTGTTTAAATCAACACCGACTAAACTATAAAAATATTTTATGAAAATTATGATACAATTAGTAAAAATAAAGAAAGGGTTTAAAATTTGGAACCATAAATATACAAATAATAATGAATAAAACATTAAGTTAACATTTTGTTATATTACGAAACTCATAAATCGTTCCTCAGGCACATAAATGTTTGATATAGGTTCACATCAGCCTCTAAACTGACAAGTAAGTGGTGAGTCGACTTGAATATTAAACTGTTTTCAGCCTGACTCATGTTACTCTTTGCCTTGATAACTGATTTTGTACTAATTCGTAAAAAAATAATGTTAGATAATTTTATCAACCAAAGGGTTGATTCACTAATGACCATTTCGGTCTGTTTCATTAAGTATATTTTATTGACCACAGATAACGCTACGAGTATTGTAAGTGTAGTAGGGAGACATATTTATCCGTGACATTTCAACTCGTCAAGATAGTCCTCAGGGCTATCTTATGTGTCGCTTTATACCAAGTGGTCTCCATGCTCTTTTGCTACTTGTGCTACTATAATATAATATAAGATAACGAATAAATTTACAACAATCATATTTTTGGCAGTGTTACGGAAACACTCATAATGTCAAGTTAACACCTTATAATAGTTAAGTTAAAGACTCAAGTAGGCAGCTAGGGATATTCGTAAAGCCTACATAACTATATTTTCTTGCATAACTTCTTTTTGTTTGCTTTGAAATAATTTACAGTTTTGTTCTAAGCAATGTATGACATAAATGCATACTTGGATAAATTACTTGCGCGCAAAATAAAAAATCCATTGCAAAAAAGTTTTGTGGATGAAAGCTCATTCTTTACTTTATCTTTTACGTTTCAATAATCTGATTTTTGTGTTTATTTAAATTTCCAAATTACAGGGTATATTTTAAATCAGCGTCCGAAATTGTGCAGTATCTATTTTACCCATAACAAAAAGCTTTGTAAGATCAATTAGCTATAACTGAAAATTTTATGGTTTTTGAATATTATTCTCTGAAAGAATAATGCGATATTTACTTATTCTGATTAATAAAGTTTATATACATTTAATATACCTTTTTATGTAAAAGTATGAAGTTAAATCCCGCCCATAAATGAAATCTTGCCAGCTATGCTAGTTCATAAATTTAACACTTCAACACTAGCGTTTGAATAAAAGGAATATGTAATAAATATATTTTCATAGAATTTACCAAGAAGTTACGACCCTCTACAACATCATATAGATAAAGCGGACACCGCATTCACGAATCTTTAAACTCTGAATGCACGAAACATTGGTTCGTTAGTATCGCTTCTAACTGTAAACAAACCGTTAGGCGAGTTGAAGCCTTGCGGGGCGTATCCATCAGACAGTAGGCGGATCAAGGATGTGCAGTGAGCGTGGCGCGGGGTGGGCGTGCCGCGCGAGGCCCCGCCCCGCCGTAGCCGCACCGCTACGCGATAAGCTCCTCGCCCGCAGATCGTAGCAGATAAGGCTCGTAAACTTCCTCGTGTACTTACTTTTGCACTCGCCAAAATATGTACGTTCACAACTCTGCAACTCGTATTACTATTCTATGAGTAAGTTTGTCATGCGATATCTTGAATAGCAGCCATGATAATATAAAATTTACCAAATAAGATCTTATATATTCCATTTGCAGTTATCACGCATGAAATAGGTACTACAAAGACATAGAACGTCGGGTCTTTGATTCAAGATAATTTAAATCATATTTTGAACCTCAATTGAATTGATTGTGTGAAAGATGTAGTGAAGGTGGTATGGAAAGATGTCCACGAACGGCAGTACTCACTTGCTATCAGGCTGGCTGCATGCTCATTTGCTACCTCTATATGAATTTAAAAAATGAAGCGATAATAGCGAATAGCCAATAGCAATAAATTATAATTTGAATTATAAATCAGTCCCTGAATTGTAAAGTCCAAGGTTTGAAACTCCGACAAGCACGTGTGATATACTCCTATAGACTTACTTAAATCATATGCATATGTACATATGTGAAAACGTAGGTATACACTATAAGATCACTCGTATGTGTAACTACCCGGCCGTCTGCCACAGCAAAAGAGATTAAATATATAAAATTATAGAACGTACTCTAACAATACTTCATCCCGCTTTACATTGACGCCATCTCAGATTGATTAACGTTTGACATTTATCTCATCAGTATCAGTTAATAACTTATCATCAATTGGCCAGATTCAGGGCTGTCAAGTTCACGTACATAGTTTGTTGTATTGACTTGTTACCAGTGTTACGTGAATGAAACCTTACCTCCCCTGTCCGATATATTACTACGATATAGTTTTATGTGTTTGGCTATAGCAAATTCGCTCCGAACATAGATAAACGTAATCGGTTATAAATGTGTAATGTATCATTTATATATGTATATTGTGTAAATTATGTACAAAATTGTAGCTATTGACATTCATTTTGTCACTCTCTCATCTCAGACATCTCAGTACATATACCTACTTGCGTCCTAAAATGTGTTTACGAGACAATTTACAGGTTCCTTCTTCCTTGAGAAGTGCTCCATAATATTGAGTCTATGGTATAATAGAATCAGTCAATCAGTTGTAAAATGGGCGATTACAAAATAAAATATTTCATATGTAGTGTATATGTACATGTAATTAGAATCCTCCTTACACGTCAGTTGTTGAGAAAGTAATGTGTTTGCCTATGTTGTACTCGTATGTTGCCAATTGTTACAACGCAGTTACAAACTACGTTTAAATTAAATTATCTTATTAAGTGTATGTTATCAGGCAATGCTATGTGCAAATTCATCTGTTAAAGAGAAAGTAATACTTTTAGAGACTGCTAAATTAGATAGGAATTAGGAGCACAGACACCTCGTACTTGTAAAACAAATAAAAAATCTTTATTTCTTTCTTCCGTCGATTATGAAACTAATATTTTAATACCAATTGGTAAATATTTGTAATAAACTTATTGAAGCACATTCTCAAGTGGTCATAATGGACCGATATTTTCACTCCTTAAAACCATGACGCGTCTGTCGCGAGTAAAATATTTCTTATGTAGTATAAATAAATGCGTTTAACGTATCAGACAGTCAGTTTTGTACGGCAATTATTTGCAACTCGACATATCCTGTGGTTTCAGCCGCGTTTAAAAACAGGTAATAACTTTAAATTGTTAAGTTTTTGTAGATTACAATAAAATGAATTGTGGATATCAGAGAAGATACGGACTCCATTAAATTATAGGTAGTCAGTCAAACACACACAAACATACCTTAAAATTTAAGAAAATATATCTCTTATTACTTATTCTTAGTCCTTCAAACCATTTTTTTTGTAAATATATGCAAAGTGTTGTGGTTGAACTACTGGTTCGAATTGAAATAATATTTTCTTGTTGAATAATCCCTTTATTAAGGAAAGCTGTAGTCTGTATAACATCACGATATTTGTTTGTTTTTTTCTTATGTAGTAGCGGTTGAAACCGCGCGGTTGAAAGCACAGCCAGTGCTACATATAAGTAATAAAGTGTATTTTTACTTAGTTGCATCTATAAACTATGACTATGACTACTAACTCGCATTTTTAGCTTTATTACTGTATGTTTTTTAATCATCCTTTCCTCACTCTAATAGTATTCAGTAAAAAATAATCAACTGATATCCAAGTCCACGTATAATTTAAAAGGAATATTGTCAGTAAATTCTTGTCAAATTCTATACCACTTTTTGCAAATTAATGAACTCCATAGGAACGAGGAAGTTGTTGCGTAATTTTTTTATGTGTACTCAGCATCGAACATCCTTTACAATCACCTAATTATACATATAATCTTAACTGAATAGTGATTCAAGATTATGCTCATAAATTAACATACATAAGGCAGAACTTGATACCTAAAGTATTGTGGACACTCTAACTATATTGGGAATTACAACTTAATTTTACTCAAAATATTATTTGATTTACTGTTAGTCTAGTATTTAATGTTAGCCTTTTTAATTGAAACAAATTGATTTACAAGTCTTGTTTATATTTTATTTTTGAGATCACACTAGGACACGCGGCGTAGACAAAAGCATAAGAGGGCCATGATTTGAAACAGAATTACTCCCTAAATTAATTCTACATTTACTGTCCCCAGCTTATTTATTCTTGTACGCGATTTTACTTAACATGGGAAATCCAAGTGAAGTTACAAATGAAGGATTCAAGCCTGTATAGAATCATTTTATATTGGTATCCCATTCCGTTCGTAATAAATAAAATTCTACCTTGAGTTTCATCTTACTTACGCATTGTATTTTCCACGCAGTGCGCGGCGGGGGCGGGCGTGTTCGAGCTACAAATCCTCGAGTTTAGCAACTATCGGCTGCAGCTGGCGTCGGGCGCGTGTTGCGGCGGCGCGGCGAGCGGAGCGACAATCGGAGCGGGCGGCGGTGCGGACAGCGGCGCGGTCGGCGAGCCGGCGGGCGGCGCGGCGTGCGCGCGCGCGGGCCGCACGCGGGTCACGCCGTGCCCCCAGGGGGACCAGGCCACCCCCCCGCCCCGCGCCCGCCCCCTCGGCAACCTGGCCTCCCC
>DWLI01004802.1:0-10570 GCA_018249915.1 Cecropterus dorantes dorantes
GCACCATTTGTAATTATATTTTCTTAATTTTGTTATTTGTTATTTGAGCGGCCAAAGTAATTGACACTTAAAAAAAATTTAAGAGTCAGATGGACAGACAGTGGGGGCTTAGAAATAGAATCTTGTTTATACATTTTTGGTACGTAACCCTTAAAACATAAACGTATTTCATAATACTATATTTTTACTAACTAAAAACAAATAGAGCTTAAAGTCTTCAACCTCACGCATTTTATTTTTTCCAGGCATTATGCGGCTCCCAGCCATCTTAATAGTTTATGACTGTGCGTGCTAATGTCAGTTTTTCAAGCGCAGAGTCATGCGAGGTGTATTAAACTTGAACGGCTTAAAGCAAACATGTCCATTGCGGGCCATACTCGGCGAACTGTTGCTATTTACTATCAGTCGCTTGACCAAAGATATGGCCATTAGTTTGTCCCAAGAAATAAACAAAGAGGTGTATACGGAACGTTTTTTCTTAGAATGGTAGGTACAATATCTCACCAGCGTCGCTCTTGGCCGTAGCCGTGTTTACGTAAGCTGGTTATAAACGAACGCAAACATTCATCGACCATGTTTTATTTACGCTAATGCCCACCATTCTAACTGAAATAATAAATAAAATGCATTGCTCGAAAGTACTGTGAAAATGTACCCAGCATTCATAGAAATGCAACATTTAGTTGAAATACATTTTCACGTGTATATTAAGTTACGCTCGTATAGAAAATGTGAGCAGCGAGAACATATGAAACAATTTATTGCATGATACCATCCTAAAATGCCCTGATCATTATAGAAAAAATAAATATGGGTGATTTGAAATTCAAATACTCACAAAATACAAGGTGTCTTTAGCATAAGGTTACTTTTTTATGGTTAATAGGCACATTTAAATGTGGTTTATAGAATACATTTTTTTCTTTTTAGGCGGTAACGCCATCAAACCTTTTACCGGTTAAGATAAGATCAAAGATCTTACCTGAGGTTAGTCACAGATGCTTTGCTACTCTTGAACTCGTGTCTCTCTTACCACACTTCTCCGACCAAAAGCCAGCAGCCAGACAGAAATATGTGTGGCAGTTGTGATTCTGCAGTCGAACTACAATAGTTCTTCTACCTACCACTATTAACAGGACATCCAATTTGTTACTAAGGGAAAAAATGTATGCCTCTATCAGACATTACATAAACACGTATATCATATGGGTCCGGTACTAATGTCCTTATCCTAATCGGGTAAGTCGAGTAAGGACAGAATATAATATAGATATACTTGTAAACATTTATATTAGGGATACAGGTTTACAAAAAATGCATCTAGGTCAGAATTTAACTGCAGTTGAGTGTTAGCTGCTCAATTAGCAAAACGGTAGCGAAGGAATAGAATTACCGTCAGAGTCTAGTTTCTATCACGCTTCACCTGTAATTTATTGTGGTCGAGTTCACGTAGCTAAAGGGTTAAGGCAATTTCAAACAATAGATAATAATAATAGCTCATAAAATTGATCACAAATAAAAGACAGAAGTCTTTTTTCATATCACTTGCCACTCATGAAAACTAAGACGGTCGAATTAAGCCGGCATCTACACGTTTGCAACGAAAACGCATGAAATGTCTGGTTTTAGGATGTCATAAGGAATATCTGGAAAATGAAAAATAATTTGGGTACATCTTCTAGCGCTTATTGCTAGAATACAAGAAAGGAATATAAATTAATGTGGCTGAGTCATATAATAACATTAAAATTCTTTAGTATGCCCTTTTAAGGGGAATGTCAACAAAAAAACTTATGTTGGTACACAATATTTGATTGCGTTCGCGAATCGGAATAATATTCATGTGTAGTAAACTTTCAAATACCCTAAATTCTAGGTTCTAAATAAGTAGGGCCAAACAATACAACTATTATAGCAATATACACGTAAGTGGACATTGTCGATAAAAAATCGTCCGTCTAGTCCTCGCCTTATAAGGCACGGCCACTGGCGATATCATAGCGAGCGGCAGCACTCGCTCCGCAAATCAACCGATATCGATGCCCGATATTGTATAATGCGCGAATAACTGCCTAGTTTATAAATCCTTTAACGTTCCTTTAATGATTATATAGCACGCGCTCGTAAATGATAGAATTTCAAAGTTTGTGCACTTATCACGCCACTTTATCTAAGGCTTTGAGCGTTAATTTAACATAGTTGCGTCTAATTTATATAAAAGGTAGCCATAGAAATTTTCTGACATAGTTGCACGACAACATGGCTTGAAATACCAATGTATATGGACGTAGCTTAATGTACCTAAAGTTAGATCCTTTTAGCAGAGAATTTGCTTACTCCGGAATTTAGTCCTGGTAAGACAAATAGCTAACGAAGTATACAAACTTATTACTTATTTGGAGTATGCACAAAACTTTAAATTGCATTTAATTAATTATTTGATGATGTAAAAAAGGAACAAGACAACTATTAAATTGTTAAAAACATTAATACAAAAAACCCGACTGCTAAAATGAAATTTTTGTTCATAATTATATATATTATTAATTTTACGCTTATATGAGTTTTTGTCAAAATAGTCACGTAAAAGTATTATCATACATATATTTTTATATACAAACATACATACATACGCTCGAAAAACAGAAGTCGGGTAAAAATCCGTTGCATTAGCAAGCTTCTGTAGATTATACGAGTACAGTTTTTCTTACGTTAACTATTGAAATATAAATATTTTTGTTCAATCTGATTAACAATAAGTAATTCCATTGCTGAATTTTAGTGTTCTAAAAGCAAAGGGTCATGACCATTATAATTAACATTAAATTACCGACTATTCATAGAAGGTTTTTAATAATAATAAACTATTTACTCTGTTAAAATTTAAATATTAAATACCTACAACCTTCACAAAGAAGCTATATTACAACATTTCTTAACTCCTAATATCTCGTCAGATAATAACTCGGAAGACATCCATTACTTTGACGCAGTTTATAATAAAATCCTGTCAGTTTATTTTAAAGTTTAATTAATAATAACTGTCTTAGTAAGCTCAGCTCAGCTTAGGTATTACATCATGGACTCGGCTTGTATATATTTTATATACAATTACAGAGCTGAGAGCTGTAATAGTTACCTGCGTTACAGTATAATAATTGCGCAGACGTATATTAAAACGCAAGACATTCCTGACATGAGACTAATTGCCCTCGAAGACCGCTTGGCGTCGCATGCGCAGGTGTACGGTGAAGTACGGTTGCATCAGTCCAGCATTCCGGCAACTCGCCCACTGTTCTCATGACTTTAGTATTATGTTATGAATGAATATTATATTTACTCATATATCAGACGTTTACGTAAACTTCGTAATAACCGACATTGTGATGTAATGAAAACGTATTTGACATTAGTTATTCATATGCCAAGGGTGAAATTACGATTCCTAGTGGGAGCGACTGCATTTTTATAGAAATTGTTTCGTGTGTTTTATTCACATAACTTCTTTTAGACTTATTGGCTCCTATTACAAAAGATCTGTAGGACATGTATATCTATAGCAGCTTTCTTTTTTAATCATGTTAAAAACTTGTATAGTATAAACATGTAAAGCAAAAACATTGAAACATGGATCTTTGCATGGTGACGTAACCTTACACGCTGCATTAAGTATAAACTCAAAAAGGACCTTGGGTAGGAACTAAACAAATACAATTGAGCCATCTCAAAAAGTAAACGTGAGTTAAGCCGTAACAATTATTAAGATTGTAACTGATATATCAAGAGAAATAATCACATGATGTCAATATATTGCGTGTTGTAAGCCTCTTATAATATTCAACTACTTGGTAGGATCTTGTAGGTACGGTGAGCTAAGCAATTAAGTGGACCTTGAAATCCAAATACACGATACAATCAAGATGGATTTTTTGCTACTTAATGCTGACGTTATTCACATGACCCAAATAGTAATCACGCTCTTTGTATAGATTCATCATCAAGACAATAGGTATGATGTAATGATATGCTGCAGTGTGATTGATTTATTTGAGACAACGTGCAACGGGCTTATATCTAGTTTAATTGTTGATCTATGAGTCCTACTGTAAGCAAATACTCTACATTTAACATTAGCGATTGACAACTTAGCTGCTTTATGGAAGTTTAAGGCAGAAACAGTATACCGCAGATGTAAAAACGTTTATCGAAGCACAGCTTCAAAAGTGACAAATTCCCTCGTAAAAATGCGACGCATAAAGTCGCCAAAACACGCATTTAGTTCCGCTACCGAACGTTGAATGTGTATGCAGAATCGATCGCCAAAACGCGATTCGCTTATGCTAAAAGTAGCATGTCTGCCAGGGCCATAACAAGTTTATATGATGCAAAATGTAAAGATAAATATTTATCGGATATTGGATGGACAATCTTTGTCTATCGCCAATTGAAGTACGAGTATATTCTCGTATATTGTTTTCTTATTCTGTCTTGTGAACAAGGGTACTTTATGAAGTGAAATCATACACAAAAGAAATCAAAATTTCAAGATTTTTTATATTTGCGTGTTCATAGTTTTAATAAGGATTTAAAATACTATAAATATATGTACTATGACAGGTTGATTAAGCCCCAGTTATATTCATTAAATTTTCTAAATATCACTGGTAATTATGATGATCTCATACAATAAGATAGTAAAGTGGTAACCACCTAGAAAATATACATTTGATGATCCGTGATGATTTTATGGACCTATTAGTTGTGAAATGACCACCAGTGTTCTTTTTCATAACGTAATTCGAAATCAGTTTTTGCTGCGTTTATCACCTTGAAATATTTTTTTGTTAAATTTATACCACTAACCAACCAAGTTTGGTACCAATCGCGATGGTATTGCGAAATCGGACTGATTTTTCTGCATCGAAATCGTTATCTAACCGATTCGTAAAACATAATTCTAAGACTAATCGATTGCTAATCTTAAATTATAACTTTGTCATGCTTTAATACTGTATATTTCACAGTAGGCATTGCATTAGTTACGTTGCTTTTACAACTTTCTGTGCCCTAGTTGGAAAGGAGATATCTAATTTACAAAGTTGTTGTCTACGTGCGTGTTCACGAAGTTTTTGTTGGTTTTCGGTAACTTTAAAACATTTTGGAGGCGCTAGATATCTCCACAGTTTACTGAAGGAGTCGGTAATTGCTGTACTCCAGTGTAGTTCAAAGCTTACTATATGACATGGACCTCTTCATATAACGCAAAATGAGCTCCACTTCAAAGAAAGCTTGCATGCATTAGCATTGAATGCATTAATTACGACTCGTCTAGTGTTGCAAATGTCCATAGGCGATGGTAATCGCATAACATCTCGTGGTGCTTTGTGATTACTCCCGCCCGGTGGGTGGCAGAAATTCCTAATTTCTAACTTTAAAAATGATTATACGATTATAAAAAACAGCGGACTCAAAATTTATATTAAACTAGCTTATTTGCGCGGCTTTGCCCGCTTCCGTCCCGTTGAACACATTCATGAGTATCCTATGTCTTAATCCAGGTCAAAAACTAATTGCATGCCAAATTTCAACAAAATTCGACCAGTGCTTTTTGCGTGAAATAGTCACAAACATTTCTACATCCTCTCAAATTTTCGTCTGATATTAACTAAGATAAGATAAATGTTGATATTACTGGATTCGTAAGATCATGTTCATATTTTAGCGTGTCATTTAAGAATTCATAAATCACGTAAAAATATTTATATTTCAAATTATTAACGGTAAAAACAGACAGAACCGCTAGCATTTGTTAGTCAAAGCATAAATTCGTGTTAATGTCTAGAATTTAATTTCAAAATGCATTAGCTCATTTGCGTTTCCAGTTTGAAACTAAATACTACAAGACTGCAAATGACCACCGCCGTGAGTGCTTACCGCTTGACTAAACATCGAGCTGATGGGACCGGTTTTGTACACACAGTTTAGCACCTTCGATACTCGCTAGGTACGATTTTAGAGTTCTGTGTCTAAAGTATTAAATGCCCTCAATTTTATTACTTGGCATCAATGGTAGTTATTTGATTTTGTTTGCCTAGTTTATAATTATGACATATATTAGCTTACTATCGCAGCTCCACGTGTTTTCTAAAATTTGGAAAATAAATTATTTGCTTGCCAAATTTTAGCGAAATCCAACCAATATTTTTTTGTGAAAGATCCTAATACACATATATCCTCACAAATTTCGCATTTATAATATAAGTAAGAAAACGGTGTCAGAACCCTTTGTTGTTAAAGTCCAGTGGAACCACCGCCATACCTATTTTTTAATATAAAAATAGTGTAACTTAAATGGTAGGTATAACATGTTTCTTTATTTTAATCTCATAATAAAACCTAAAAAACCTAAAAAAGGTGGACTTACAGCAAAAAAATGCTTCTTGTTGTAAATTTAAGAAATAATCATTAAAACTTAAAGCTGTATCTAATTATTCTAGTCTAGCCTTTATTCTTTATTCGTCATTTACCTACATCGTTTTTATCCTCTTAATTTAATCATTCATCTCAACAAACGTAAATGATTTTTGTAATTAGGTTTTTATCAATACACACTTTAGGACTTTGCGTTTTTACCTTATGTAATTTTAACTTTACAATATAGGTTATTTATGAACTTAAAACTTGTTTGACTATAACTTCAATATTTCTTCCATTGACCCGTAACGCAAAATGAAACAACTATTTATTACTTGTCTCATATTTAACACTTCTTACATTTACATATTAAAAGCATAAGATAAATTAATGTTAATCTTGCCTTATACATATTAAATACTTCAAACTGTGAAGACATTACCACTTAATTATGTGTAATGTAACCGGAATGACCTGTTTCTTATCATGAATATAACACCACAAAATCAGTGATATCTTACTCTTCTTCGTGTTCACATTAACACGTGCTACCTATTTTATTAAACACTATTTAAAATCCTCGTGATTCGTTACGTGACAAAAAAATGGTTTTACTCGCTAACCGTTGCAAGTATATTAGCAGAAAATTAGGTATGTTTTGATGGCATATACACCCTGTATATGCCATCAAAACTTTGCTATTTTTAGCAATTTCTTTTTATTTAAATAAAATAAATCAATAAAGAAATCAAAGGATGTAGTGATGTCACTAAAATAGTGGCCATCTTGAAATAACGAAAAAATATCGATATCCAATGAAGTCTATAGACTGACCAGTTAAACAAGCTACATCCATGCAAAATTTCATGTAAATCTAACCAGTGTTTCTTGCGTGACTGAGTAACACACAAACAAAAACAAACACCATCTCATTTTTCGATCAAATTTTTTGATTTTAATTACTTATGCATAAAGATTACAAACGCCGTAATATAACGCAGCTGTGCGCAGTTCTCTCAATTTACAGTAACTAACAAATCACGTCTGACCCATATCGTGTTACTATCATAATGCCACCATTTGCTACGTTCGATCATGTGTGGAGGTTTGCCTTAATAGCTTCATAAGCGCTTTTAACGTGTCGCTTAAAGAAAACTTTATAAGTACTTCGTAAAAAGTAGAAATTAACATTGGTTACGTTCTACTGAGAGGATGACTATCAATTTTAATTCATCAATGTTAATTTAATAAAACAGAGACGTCTACAGTGTACATGTATTTGTTACACAAAAAAGAGGTACTTATAGGGACTTATAGTAGGTAAATTTTGTTGAAATGTTATACTGGGCTGCATCAACGTATTACAGAAAAAAATAAACCGAGCAAAGCATTTATTATAATTAAAAAATAATATTAGAAAACAACAGAGAATAGCCACTTCAAATAAAGAACCATTTAAATCCAAATTCGCCTAGAATTATTTACTTACACTTTAAAAATGTAAGAAAAAGACTACTGTGTTTATCTTATACAAGTATATATTTTTATAGGCGAAAGTACTTGAAAAATAAACTTTCGACAATTCAGTTTCAGATACAACATTATAAGAACAGAAACGTTGCGGTCGTTCACTCAATGGGTGGTCGCCAGTAGAATTTCATTGTAATATATGGTAATGTATTATACATTCGGTGATTTAGTTAACCACTCATACCGAATCTCTGGGACTGGAAAATTACATGTATTATACTGTGGTAGTGGACTATGGACGAAACCATTTGTACACATGTGACACTATAACACTTCCGAGTTGACAGTTTAAGTGCTAATTTGCTAAAAGAGCACACGTAGTACAAGCTGTGCAGACGCGCTAACCGATATAACCAAAAAATGGGAACGAAGTAAAAATAAATTGTAACAAATTCTTATTTTTAAAGTACATTTTTCATGGTTCGTAACTAAATTCACGTTTATCTACAAAGTAAATTATTTATTTAATTAATGTACAAAAAATATTTTAAAAAACCAGGACAGTCCCTGGACGTTATACCCTTCAATTTGATGTCTGTAATAGGAGGGTTGTACAAAAGTATTAAATATGTAATCCGCCATTTTATGATGGTGGCCATTTTGGAATAACAACAATATTGATTATTAATATAACGAAAGATGTATTAGTCGGAAATCGGACATTTTAAAGTGAGTAAAATTCAGCTTGCAAGATTTGACCTCAACATGTTTGCTTACATACTCATTTACAAATATTGCAAGTTTAAAAAAGGCTTTTAAAATAACCTATACCTACAATGTCAGTTTATAGCGAGGTTCCTCTAAGGCCATAACTTTTTATATGAAGATTGAACGCGATACATCGTAAATTCATTTAAAGATAATTACACAGTAACATCGAAATGGCAATGATTTCAAATTTGTGATATTAGTATTTTATTGTAGGTCGATTTTACATGAAATCCATTTTAGAAGGTCTCATAATAAGTCAAACAAAATTATTTGACCTAGTAACGCGAAAAGTATAGTATCAATAAATAAAAGTTGTGGAGGTCCTTCAGAATTCCGTTTGCGGTATTCTTAACGTATAGGGGAAAGATGTGAAATAAAGTGCATCCAAAAATAGTTTTGGAACCCTTATATAAAGTTTTTTAAAAAGCGATAGTACATAAAATTTTATTTATAACATATACAGAAATACTCATTGCATAAATGTTTTAGAGACCCTTAGATTATTGGCAATGTATTATACGTATTTATAGGAGAAAATATAAAATATAAACATGTTTATACTAGGGAATAAACAATCAGGTAGGCAAAAATAGTGCATAGTGACAACCGTTCATGGTCATATTACCTACGCTTCTAATGGTAATGACTAGTGTTTCAGGTTTGATTTCCGGTGGTATTAATAAGCGCATGACAGACAAAAATATCTATTTATCAAACAATCAAATCAATTCGTTCAATAAACGAGCAAATTTATTAGAAGCTTTTTTCCCTCATGTTGGTGTTATATACGGCCTATATTCATTATCTAATTTCTTATACTTATACGATCGAGCTGATTTGATAATGGTGGCCTAGCAACGCCTTAAGTATATAATATATACATATCCCTGCCGTCTGCTTGGTATTATCTCGATAAGTATTGTTCTTCTAAGTACACTAGTTAAATAAATCGTTGTTTAAAAATACAAATTTTATTAATTATATAGTCATGTGAACTACTTTACTTTATTTAGAAATGTGAATAAATAAATTAACGTCGGCGCTGGATCGCTCCAAGGGTAAGCGGTGATTAATCGCGGTGTTGTCTGCCGCCGTTCTTTGGCCGTGCCATTAAGCTAAGGCTGCCAGCTTTTAGGAGCCTTAATGTGGGATATACTCGAATAATGAGCCAGTTTATATGTGGTGTGTATCAAACTAAACCTCGCATGAAGCACTTGGCCAGTGTTTAAATATCCTAGTAATTTGTCGTAATTCATGGCAATACTAAGACAATATATTACATTTAATTAAATATGTGACATATTACGTGTGATGTATAACGATAAGATATGAATAAAAATCGTACATTAATTATGATAAATATATTGAAACTCTTATTCAGTATATTTATCATAATTGACGAATTTACATTTAATTATGAAGCATAATTAATAATTTAACAAATTTGTATATATGTGAGAATTATTCAAGACTATGACTTCGAGTAATCTACGAAAACATCGTAAATGAATTCACACTTTCATAATTAACATAGTGTTATTTTTACATTAAGTAATCATAATATTCATAGAAAGAGACATTTAATTATCATGCAATTAACAATAAATCGAGTAAATATAATTAGTGACTATAGTTTTTATATGTATGACTGTAAAACAGATAGTAGATGATGCGTTGAAAATTACTCTTTTCTAGACTGAAAGTGAATCTATTTATCATAGGGAGAAGTTTTTGAATATGGTAGAACTCTTTATGCTTCGACTCCGGCAGCACCAACGCCACACCTTATCCTGCCTAATAAGAGCAGTGTTTTGCGCTGTTGTGTTCTGATCTGACGGGTGTGGTAAGGGAGACATACTTTTTCGAGGCATTTCATCTTAGTCCTCAGGGGTAGCAACGCATTTGTGGCTAACCT
>DWLI01004803.1:0-10569 GCA_018249915.1 Cecropterus dorantes dorantes
TCTACAAAAAGGGTGCGAAAAGAGCTCTCCTTCAAAGCCGGCGATGCATTGACGACTCCTCTGGTGTTGCAAATGTCTATAGGCGGCGGTGACTACTTTCCATCAGGTAGACCGACTGCCTTATCGTTGGGTTTAAGTAAAAAAAACGCATTTGTGATATTTATGAGAGTTACACAATTTTTCATTGTAATATGAAGTAAAAGATCCATAGTATGTCATTTTCGGTTTGGTCAAAAGATAGAGGGTCTAGGCAAAAGGAATGTAGCCCGCCTCCCGATTAGGTGGACTGACGACTTGAAGACAGCGGGTAACCGCTGGATTCAGATGGCTTAGGACTGCTCGGAGAGGCGCCGGTTAGGGGAGGCCTATGTCCAGTGGACTTTCCGAGGCTGATAGATAGATATACAGATGGCCTTAGAGAGGCGTACTAACTCAGTTTTCTAGTCTTCCTTAGACTTCTGCTAGACTTTAGTATTCTCATTTATTCCGGTATAACATTCGCATCAAAAAACAAGTACAAGCACTCCTAACCGATTTAAAGCCAATTACATGTTCATAGGCGGTAGTGGCCTATAACATTGGCAGTGGGAGTTACCATTAAGGATTAAGGGTTGTTCAACCAATACTAATCCCGGCTCTGCAAATAGATAGTTAAAGCAAGTTGCGCTTACACACGCTAATCATATCTGTGTGTGTTTGGTTCCCTGCAATAATAATGTGGCGTGGAGTGGCACAGAGTAGTTTCAACACAGAGTGACTTAAATTATTCTAGAAGCTTCTTGTGGCCTTTTTCTTCTTTCCTTGTTGTATGTGATAGGCAACACTGTCTTCGTGTGATCATTTATCTACTGCGGTTACATAAAAGAGTACACAAAAGTAGAATGCGTTAAAAATTTAATTTCTTTACCTTAAAAGTTAAATCAGAACAAAGCAGCACTAGACTGCTATTTTAACGCGTAAATGGGTTAAGCGGTAATGCTGCAGTATATAAAACTCGAAGCCGCATTTAAAAAATATTGTTATATCGTATCTTATTTTTCCTTCGTTACTTTTACGATAGTGTAAAAAAACACAGCTTGAATGAAATCTTAATACTATCCGTATTCACAGATAAGTTGCTACCAAAATTTGCTACATACATTGAATTCACAAATGTAAGTGTATACGGTAAGGTTTACAGGTGAACCTTTGCGAAATAAACTGTTATAATTACTTATGAAATTAATAAAGACTTAAAAAATTGCAATTCTAAGAAAAGTAAACCAAGAGAAATAAGACCCAATGAGAAATAAAAACCGATGGGGCAGGAAAGTCCTCGAGTGGCGACCACGTTTAGGTAAAAGGAGCACAGGTCGCCCCCCCACCAGGTGGACCGATGACCTGAAGAAGACAGCGGGAAACCGTTGGATTCAGAAGGCACAGGACCGGTTGGAGTGGCGCCGTTTAGGGGAGGCCTATGTCCAGCAGTGGACCTCGAAGGGCTGATGGATGGATGGATGGAGAAATAAAATAGCAAAAGCCTTAGTCTCTGATCGTTCTTAACCTGTGGCGGTATTTTAATTAAGTCCCGCTTGCAAAGGACTGTCTACGGGCTAGTGTTTGCCTGTTCATATCTCCGTAACTTGTAATGGCCGCCGTTTTATTTTTGTTTCGCTTTGAAATACACTTATGTGGACTTTAAAGTCGCCAGACCGTTATCACTGAGTGCTAGCCCTCCGGGGTTTAATAATAAACTTTATAGGATAGATTTTGGACGGATCTGTATTTATTTAGCTGTTTCTACAAACGCTTATGCTAAAATAACGCTTCCTACACTCATAGCCCCCACTAGAATTTTCTTCTGTGTCGCAGGTGCCATGGACACAGAAAGAGGAATACATAAACACCCAGACCCAGAACAGAAATCTAAATATTTGAGATGTCAGTCTGGCCGGGGATTGAACCCGGAACCCACTGTGGGTCAGACCGGTATGGAGACCGCTCCGCCACGCGGGTCGTCATGATAACGATAACCGAAATATTATAAAAAAAATTCGTGCTCTATAACGTTCCCATAAGCAATATTATAAATTTTAAAAATCCTTTGTCAGTACTTTCTACACACTGCAATTGAAGTCAAATGTTGTCAATGTATATAAATAATCGATGTAATTATGTTATAAAATTAATAAGTACATTATTAGTGCGTATATGTGCGGTTTCCTGATCAGCTTCGTGCCTCCATTTCTAAAATCGAAAACCTGAATGTTAGTCTCTTAATAAGCCTCAAGTGATCGTTTGTTTTTCGAACGCAAAAAAAATGAAGAACGTAAATCAAATATAATTCCAGATAAGGAAACCCGATCAGGTAAACCGGACGTTTGCGCCAAGACTTAAGATAAGTATACTAATATCATTAAATTGTTTCAGGTATGTATTTGCATCGGTAATAATTTAGTGCACACATAAATGAAGACAATGGTAAGTCAATATTACATTACATTAAGTTACATTACACTGCATTACATTGCATTACATAACGAAAAGTCACGAAAATTGTGTATGCCACCATAATTAACAAAGTTTAAACTTTAAATAGCCTTCAAAGGCATCCGTCGAGAATCTCTTGAAAGTTGGTAACTCAGAAATATAACAAGTAAATTAAGTAAATAGCGATAAATACATTTAAACTGAAAATAATTTTAATTTTGATCCATTGCACTGTTCCAACGAAATCCCAAGCAAGATGTCCCGGCCATTGAAAGTCATAATTTAGCCCATGGAAATCGAGAGCCGTTTTTAATTCAAAGAAATATGAAGAAACTCATTAGCGGGCGCTCGCTTCTTGCGTTTAATATTATTTTTTTGTGTCACCGCGAAACATTTTCATGAAAAGGGTTTTTTTGATATTTTTATTATTTATTCAAACGACAACCCCTTAATTAGCTGTCGGGGTTTATGAAAAAATTGAGGGCGGACTCTCGTTAGTATATAAAACAGGAACCGAATCCGTTGCGGCGAACGGAAGCGGAGGGTGTGTTCATATTGAATGGACTTGACTTGTGGTTTAAGAAACGTGCTATTGTCATTGTAACTTTAATATTCAATTGATTTTTTAAATAGACAGTAGTCACTAAAAATATTTTTTCTAATAGAAAGTACTCACCGCATCCAATACAATTTATATTATATTATTCAAACGGTATATTATACCGTTTGAATTATTTAAACGGTATATTTATATTATTCAAACGGTATCTCAGTAATAAATTAACACTTTTTGAACATTTACTGACAAGTAACGAGCGTTCATTTTAATCCCTATGAATTTTTAATTTTAAATTTATTCATAACCATATTTTTTTGTATAATAATAATACAAATAAAAGTTTTGTAAGATAATTTTGAATACATCATATCATTTATACGGATATCTTTAATGATGTAACTTGACCATAAGAATTAAATACAGTGTTTAAAAAGATATATATAATTATTAAAATTACAACCATAGGCATAACCATTTACCAAAATAATTATTTTGCCGTACTTTTATAAATTTTACGCTGGTATATCGTAAAATTTTATACTATGGATTTAAAACAAAATACTAAATTTGTCTATGACATTGTAATACGTAGCACGTTGGATAATTTTCTTCAATATAATGTGAATGGACCCGAAGTCGAGGGTGCTGGCAGCAAACGTCAGTACAGCGCCGCGGGCCGTTGCATTAGCTCACTCGCTTTGATTTCATGCTAATAAGTCATTCGTTCTCTTTCTATTTACTGTCTCTCTTTTATCCACTTAGATGTTAAATAAGTATCAGATAACATTTTTCATCCATAAGTTTCAAGTAGTACGTTTTTGATTTGATTTTGTTGGTGATGAAATTTCTGAATATATTTTTTTCGTTCGTTTTTAAGTTTTTGAAGTGAAACTTCTTTCAATCGTTGTGATTTCTATTACGAAAGCAGTTGTCAGCGCTACAACAAAATAGGTATAACGTCTTTCTGAAACACGCTAACGATTTTATTTCGTAGCTTAGCGTAGCTATATAAGAGCTCATGTTTGGTATATGGTATATGCGAAATAATAATTTGTTTATATTATAATTATTATTTGTATCTTTTGTTTTGTTTGTTTGTTGTTACCCGTAGACCGCATCTACGGTCTAGGTATAGATAGATCTATCGTGCAGAGATCCCTCCACCATTTTTTTATTTTATTATATAGTATATCTGTTAGCTTACCAATCTGATCAACGTTATAATACAAATGACAGAGCTAAGAATCAAAAACACAAAATATTTCTCAATTTCACAATATTATATTCCATGTAATATATTTTAAAATCACATTCCGCGAATTAATGGCACCCCTTAAATTCAACATTCACAAAGGGTAACTCTACAATCAGGAGAGGGACATTTATCTAGCGTGCCTCAGGGCTGTCACATTGTGGAATTACGCGCATTTGTACACAGACGTCAGTTCGTACTGCCTCGCATTTGATTTCCATGCAAATATATCTGTCCTTGTCTTTTGTATAAAGTTTTCTTACTCTAGTTATGATGGAAAAATAAAATCGACTCGACTTTTTTTAATAAATGGAATTAGCAAACGAGAATGCAGTCCATCTGGTATCTGGTAAGGAACTGCCGTTCATAGACATCTGTCAACTCCAGATAAGATTGAAATTTTACCTGAGGTTAGCCAGAGATGCGTTGCTAATCCTGAAGACTAAGTTGGAACGCCTTGGATAACTAGATCTCTCTCACACCCTTCAGACTAGAACACAACAATGCAAACTGCTGTTATTAGGCAGAATTTGTGTGGCGGTGGTGCTTCTGTAGTCGGAGCATATAACAGTTATATTACCTTAATTCTGTAGACTGTTGTTATGTTAGTCTCAGATAGTAAGTAGTAAAACTAATATAAATAATAATAAGATAAAATGATAATTATGTCGAGAAATTTAAAGGTCAGGAATATATAACAGGAACTGTTCCTTATTGAAATGTATATTTTAATTCATATTCAGCACTTGTTCCAAAATAATGCATTTTTTCTTCAAAGCGATTACACGTAAAGCTCTATAGGAATGTACTAATTGATCGGAAAATCCTTAAAAAATAAAAAAAATCTTATGCCTTGTGATAATTTCTTGACCAACAATTTCCATTTTTCGCAAAAACTAATAACACCGAACCCGCTTCGAACGTGACTTATTATTCCAAAATTAGTTGGTCAGTCCGTCAAAACGGTCGTCTCATCAAAATCACCTAATTTGCAATTAACCCTAAATCCTTAGCAATGTAAATGACCTAACGAATTCCATAATATTAAAGGCACTAACCTATTATTCTACATTCTAATTAGGCCCGAATCTTCAGTAGTGTAAAATGCCTCATGAATACGGGCCATTTGCATGCCGATGTCACTGTCGGCTCTTTGACTCGATGCAAATAAGCCGCCCGAATTAACTCCTCGATATAAGTCAACCCTTATGAAAGTTGCGATTAAGTCATTCTGCTATTTTGGGGTTACGCGTTTTGCATATGAGCCACTCAATATCGTTCCCTGTTGAAATTTAAATTGAAGTTTTGTGTTTTATTTTGTTCTTGTTTTGTTTATTTTGGGGAATGAAGCTGAAATAATTTTGGCTTTGGTTATACGTTACTTAGCTTTGTTTATTTGTTATGTATTTGGTTGATGATACAATCTATATACATATATATATATAAAACTCTTCCGGTACTGAGTGACTGACTGACTGACAGACAACGCTTAACCGAAACTACTGAGTGTAAAGAGTTAAATTGAGTATGAAGATGCCTTAGGGAGTATAGAGGAGCACTAAGAGAGGATTTTGGAAATTCTACTCAAATGGGGATGAAAAGAGTGAAAAACTTTTATATGAAAGTTCTACACCGTTGACGTTAGTGACTATACTAGTTAGTACTTAGTGACTATACTAGTTAGTAGGCTATACAACATAGCGCTCTATTAATTTGTTTTTTTTGTTTCTTATGTAGTAGCGGGTGAAACCGCTAGGCAACTCTAGTGCTAATATTAAATTGTTAATTATTACTAGTAATATAGAAAAGTCGTATAAATACTGAAGTGGCAATGGTCACATTGTCGTAGGACAACCGGTGGATTGAAGAGTCTGTGACTGGAGACCACGTCTGGGCAAAAGGCATACATTTCGTCCCTTGACCAGGTGGTCTGATGGCTGAAAGAAAAACGGCGGGGTACCGCTAGATTCAAATGTTCAGCTATGAGCTATCAAGGGCTGATAGATAAAGAAAAAGATAAATCTTATAGCTAATGAAGTTGTAAAAAATTTAATTTGTACTTTAGTTTTGGATACACGACGCCTGCCTTGTGTCTTTCACGAACCCAAACATATAACCATCCTAATATTATAAAGCAAAAGATTTGTTTGTTTGAATGGGCTAATCTCAGGAAGTACTGGTTCGGATTGATTTTTTTTTTTGTGTTGAATAGTAAATTTATTGAGGAAGGCTATAGGCTGTATAACATCACGCTATGTTTTTTTATTGTTTTTTTTTTCTTATGTAGTAGCGGGTGAAATCGCGGCGCACAGGCAGTAAAAAGATAAATCCTTGAGCTAATGAAGTTATATAAAAAAATAGTTTTTATCTTTTTTTTTGGATGCACTACGGATGCCTTCCACGAACCCAAACTTATAAGCATCATATTCTATAAAACTATTCGTGGAAAAAGGCCTCCACTTTTAAATGTTAAGAAGTTCACATCTCAATATAACTACTTATTTAATAACCCCAAAGCCCAAACCAGATTTCGACTTTATTACGTAAATAATCATTATACCATTTTTATAAATAAAGCAAATTTGAAATTAGAATACGAGTACAAGCCAAATTCACCTTTAATGCCATAATAAAGCAATTATAATGGCATAAAGAGCTGTAGATTGTACAGTCGGAAAGAACTATTCAAGGGATTGAATGAAATAATTACAACTACGTAGGCATTTTCAAATGCGAAAAATAAAAGCTTTTTCAAAACAAAATAACAGTACCTACTATGAATAGTTCTCTTCAAATGCTTTATCTTATTTTTATGATTTATATTTTTTCAAAAATGTTAATTACTAATTCATTATTGTAATTAAACGATAAGTATGTTATATGCCTATTATATGTTTTTTAACAGATTGAAGTAGTATCACGAATATTCAGTCTACTCGATGGTAAGTGGTTACTGTCGTCTATGAATATCGACTACGAACATCTGCAAGAAATTTCATGTAAAAATTTCATGTAGAAAGTCTATCACAGATGCATTGCTACTCCCGAGGACTAAGATCGCCTCATATATAAGTGTGTCAAAAAATAGGGCAATATGGTAAAAAGATATTGTGTGACAAAAATTATGATAACACTTCTGTCATCGACAGTACGCACTGATTCACGCATTACATTCGCGTACAACATATGAAAGAGGTAAGCTATGCGAATGTGTTAGTAGAGCTGATGTCTGTTAGAAATGTCACTCCTAATAATGTCGAAAATACGAGTACGTCAGGATAACTCACATATATGAAATATTTCATTACGAAAATTATATTGATTGGTTATATATAATGAAACCGTTTACAAATTACTACAGCAATATAGTAGCGAGAGGAATTCCTGAATGCTTAAACATATTCATCACCTACGCGGTAGCGAAAATTACGAGAACCACATCTATTTATAGGAATAAGATCGGTTGGAATCGCGCCAACTAGGAGATATCTATGTCCATCACTGGATTGTCAAAGGCTGTTTGATAGATTGATGGATGGGTGGACAGATTATAACGTGCGGTTTTCTGATATCTGTGACACTCGCCATACACACAGCTATGATTATTACTGTATACTGGTAAACAGAATACAGCAAAACTACATTGATATTGCACAGCTTGTGGCTTAGATGTGTTCTGCATTATAAAGACGGAAATAGGCATGTCGTGTGCAGCCGCAATGTTTTGACAAAACCACATCACATCAGCCACACGTCAATTCTATCCATTATGCGTTCTGTGGTAACGTACATACATTGGGGTGCAGATATTTGAATTGGACTATTTCCCATGATAAATGAAGCATCTGCGTCTGTCAGTTACGGATGGCGGTCCGTTTGGGCTTAATTATGTTGTTGTTTATTAAAGTATGGAGTGTCAGGTGTGTTGTTGTCCTCGTCTGATGTATAGGTGAATGGGTAGCGCCGTCTCTTTCATGTATACAGGTTTGTGAGTAATTTTCTGTGTTTTATTATAATGGTAATGTAATGCTGGAAAGTTATGTTGTTGTCAACCCAACATGTTGTAAAGTGATCTTTTGTTTGATATACGGGACGTTGGACGTTTAAAACCAAGTTGGGTCTAAATACCATATTTAAAGTAGATTTTGTGCTATTTCGACGATGGACAGGAAGTGGAGAAAGAATTACACATATTTTCTAAACATTTAGAATATGTTATTTTTTAAGTCACTTTTAGACTACTTTTAGGTTGTATTAATATAAAATACAAACTTTTGTGTAATTACAAACACGTGTTTTTCACACGATATAGTACTACTACACATATGATTACAAAGACAGTTACACATACAAAACCAGCTTCTTTTAAGCATCCTATTAAGAAAATTAGGCCACAAATGTTCATGTCATAGGGTGATCGTTTACTAAATTTAGGTACTTCTTAAAAAGCATGTGGCCAGCTTAAAAAATATTTGCAAGTATTACTGTCATTGAGATCCAAACATAAAATTGCAGGTTGACAATAAGACTATAGAACAACAAATAAACATGGATCCACACATAACCAACGCGTCTATATACGCACCTATCTCGACCAATCAATTTCCAGTTGCAATCCTAGTCGCAATCAACAGAGAGGTCACAGCGCACGCAAACATTCGAATACCTCGCCCGGAACAAGCACTTGTGCAAACAAATATTCGCTTTGACCGGAAAATGTGGTGTTCGAGCAATGTACCGAGATTAATTCTACTAACCGGTTCATGTGTTAAATGGGACTTGTAGCATTCTAGCTTAACATTTAAAATGCCACTTGTAGAAATTGGTGCAAGTCGTTAAAATATTATTAAAGTGTACTATTTATGGAACGTATATCAATTATTATTATAAGGTGAAAGAACTCTTAGTGATTCGACTACGGTCACCACTGCCAAACTTATTCCTGCCTAATCAAAGCTGTGTTATACGCTGCTGTGTTCTGCTCTAAAGGGTGTGGTATAGAATTATTTGACAACCAACATGTATACGTAACGTGTGAATGATATTTGGTGTGTTTTAAACACATGTTTTTTACATGTAAGAGTGTGAAAGGAATATTGTCATGAAACAATTTCTTTACTCTCATGATCCTTATATAAATTGATGTAATGAAATGTTATTCGGTTCCACGTGCATTTCGTTGGTAATAAATAATAATCAGACTCATGACACTAGTCACGATTAAACTTCCCAATACAAAAAACGTGTATACATTTACAAATACCACAAAATACATACAGATACCTAACATTCTTTGTATATTTCGCCATGAAGTCCACCAACCAGGCAAATACTTATAAATTATTTGTCCGTCAACCCATTATTGTGCCACTGCTGGCACGGGTCTTCTTTTAGATAAAGAGAGTTTCAGGCCATAGTCCACCGCGCTGGCCAATTGCGAATTGGTAGACAAAATATAAATTATTTAATTAAACATAATTTTAATACATTTGCAGAATTAGCCTTCAGGTACACGACGGCAAGCAGTAGTGCCTCTAGTAAGGTATTGTTGACGCAATCAACAAATGCCTCAAAGGCAAAACCAAAGCCATACTTAATTCAAAATAGATAGAACCCTGTGTAATTAAACCGACGCCATCTCTCCAAAGTTGGCCGTCTAAAATGATTACTAGCCCAAAACGACAAGGTTCCAACTACCTTGTACTAGTCGAAGATTTGCACCCTTGTTCCCCGGCAGTAATAATTGGATGAACACGTTCTAGACGTACATAGTTCTATTTGCCTTCGGTGTAATAAAGTGATGGGACCTTGTCGCAGTGGCGTGGAACTTCGTACGAATCGGTAACTGGGAAATGTTTTGGTGAACGTTAATTTTGTAGCTAGTTAGCGGATGTTTTAGTTTGTTTTGTCCACTTGAGGCTTTGTACCAGTAATTGTACCAGTACATAGTTAATTAATCGTTACTTTTGTAATATATATATGTACGTACCAACTCAATTTTTCTCAAACCAGAAGTCCTTGTGTATTTTTAAAATAGGTTGGGTTACAACCATGAATGATTTTTTTTCTATGTCACCTCGTCAATTAAGTAATTTTTTTAATTTTTTTGGATACATTGCAAATGTTTACGTAATATTTGTAAATGATATATAAACAAAACAGTTATATTATTATGATATCGCTTGAAATGTTGTTTTTTTTTTTTAATTTCTGAAAATACTTATGAATTGGTCAAATTACTACCGACAAATATCCATATGTGATTATTTTACACTATTAAAAAAAAAGC
>DWLI01004804.1:0-10568 GCA_018249915.1 Cecropterus dorantes dorantes
AAATAATGATCACTTAAAAGATTCGGATAAATTGTGATAACAAAATATATGAATGTTATGTATTTTTCTGACAAGAGAGTCCATTATTTTTAGAAAAATTTTTCTAGTTTTGACTGCCACTACTATTTTTTAAATAATAACTTAAGCCATCCTAAATTTTAGACCTTTTTAGAAATGATTTTCGTTTCATGTATTAGCTAAGGTTCCTCATATACTCTACTAGAATTTAAGAAATGTTGCCAATCTGTAAGCCGCCTAAACTTAACTACGAAATAGAAATAAATACATTTAATTTTACACTAAATTTTCTAATGTAATATGAATGAATATGAACACAAAAGCATTTTTGAATTTTCAATCTTTATAGTATCAGTTTTGGATCTCGGTAGACGCGCGCAAAATTCGCAAACGCGTCAAAAGAAGTATATCAAAATGATACACTTTATGTCATTTCGTGTTCACAAAGTAACATAGGAACATTTAACCAGTTAACAAACTGAGTCTAAACTCCACAAGCTTCTCAAGAGTAATCAACCCCGGAACTGGCACGTAGTTATCTAACACGCGATGTCTAGGGAATTCTGGTGAAACTGTCTTTTTAATACTAAATTCTTTATTGCCTTCATTTATACGTACATTACAGATATGAAGCCTTGCAAAAAATGAGTGCCTTTGCTTATATAAAATATGTATACATATGTGTAATACAAAAAAATGTTAAGCAAGCAATGAACAAAAATTTTTATAAAAAATAGAAACCGACCTCTATGCCATAAAAAAGCAAAAATAATTTAAATATATATTGATTTCTTACATATACAGTAAGTAGGTACATAATTCCGAAGTCGGCACTTAACATATTTTGTTAGATTACAACGACGTCCTACAAGTAGGTATATGAGCCTCCTTTTTGAAGTCGGTTAAAATACGGTATGGTCAATAAAAGTAATGAAAAACACACGCGGAAAATGAAAATAAGTAGAAGTAAAAGTAAATTTGGCACAGAAATATATAAAAGTCGAATTAAATAGCACGTAGGCCTTTACATCGGACAAACGGTATAACCGGTTCCTGTGGGATAGACTTGGTTTTGCTTTACACAGAACAAGGGACCGACATGATCTATGCAAAGTAGTTTATGGGTCAGAGAATGCACATGTAGCACTTTTATCCCAGCAAATGCACAATTACCGTGGGATAGTATGAAAAACTACAAAAATCATGTGTATAAAAGAGTTTCTTTACAGTCATTACATATTCTTAAGTTACTACTCTTTTAACGGAGTTTCTTTGAAGGAAATATGTATGTTAATGTGTATGTTTGAAGTATTCCTTCATATAGAATTTTAGTCTTTTTTTCTCGAGAAAGCTTGATAAACTTTCACAGTAACGAAAACAAATCTCTATAAAACAAAAAGATAACTTTAAACTTTATTACTCATTATCATATTATTAGATATTTATGACATGTTTCTTTTTTTTAATAAGCGGCTGTAACTCGTTAATTAAATCGCCCAAATCGTTAATTAATATATAATTAACTGTCTGTACATTGGAAGAATGCACGTCAGTTCGCCACAAAAGCACAAAGCCACAAAAAAGACTGCGCACAAATATCTGGACGAGTCGCAAGCGCTTGCGGCAAATTCCCTTTGATTTGTGCCAAAAAACCAACACTGTTCGAACCGGTTACAAACGCTTACAATCCTACACAAGCGAAGTTAAACGCACTATTCATATTTTTGAATTAGTCAAGATTTTTGAGATTCGCCAAATGTATGGATGCGCTATCAACAATAACTACAACTTTAATTATAAATATTGCAAACACGCAAATGTAAATATTGCAACATACATATTTAACTCGCCATTTTTATTTAAATACAGCTCAACGGAAATATTTACTTAATATATAGCAACGTGATAGGATGCAAAACCAATTACGAAACGCAGTACAAACTTGAAATAATCCACTCCAGAGTAATCAACCCCAGAAACTGGTACGTAGTTATTCAACGCTGCGACGCCAAGAGAGTTCCCTGTGCGATAATTACATGTATGTGTCACTAGTTAATAACTTTAATTTCCTCTGCATATAATGATAATACAGTACTATATGATAAGTCGGCGTATTGGGTGTCGACTATGTTACTTTATAACATATGTTCCCTACTCTCATATATATATTTCTTTATAAAATGGAAGTAGCAAACGAGCAGATTATATCTGATGGTAAGTGGCCACTGTCGCCAATGGAAATCTGTAATAAACCCCATAAGATCAGAGTCTAACCTTAGCTACAGAAGAATTGCTACTCCTGAGGACTAAATTGGAAGGCCTCGGATAAATAAGACTCCATTAACGCACCATACATACCAGAAAACAACAGCGCATAACACCGCTGTTTTAGGGAACAAAAGATGTGACGGTGGTACTATCGATGGTTTTTATTTCAAATTTCATAATTAAAAACCAAATTCTTGTTATAAATAAACATGTAGAAAATCACCACATGTCACGAAGGCCTGTCTCCTGACCCTTTTGAACTTTATAGGCCTCTCCATAAATAGCCCCACTCGACGTCACTGAAACGCCCAGAAACAAAGGAATGATTGTTTGGAAACAGAGAGATTTATTGTTGTGAAAAATCTATAGGTGTACATAGATAAACTGTGCGTCAGACCGGTATGGTGATTTCTCCGCCACGCGGGTCGTCAATATATAATATAATAAATAGTTTAAAGACGAGGATTCAAAGAGGAATAACGTCACATCGCTTTCTCTGTTGAGTAGTGATTGCTCCCTTATTCATTTAAATTATGGTGTGATATTAGTGTTGAAGCCTTGTGCTAATTTACAGGGCATAAAACTAAAAAAAACAGTTACATGACATTTTGTACATCATATAAAATGTATCATTACGAAGGGAGCACACGGCCACAAAAAAGTTAAGTATATAATAATTTTACACCAAAATGGGACAACAGGAAAATAAAAATAATGGAGAAATGGGACAGAGGTGTAACTGCAAATGGAACGTCGTGATAATACAAAAGCAAAATATAATAAAAACTTCATATACGCGGTCGATGGATTCCCATAAGGAACAAACTTAGTGCTCGGCCAGGAAACTTTCGCTTGGTGTTGCCAGTGTTAGCGATAAGCGAATTTCAGCAAAGTTTGCTACAATGTGTATTGAATATTTTGTGGCCACATAAAATATATGTATTTTTGAAGCGTAGACCGATTGACGCTTCAAAAATTTTCCTGGATTCATTCAAGAATACTGAGACTGGGTTAAATTTTAATTGCAATACAAATAATATACGAGTATAAGTATTAAGGTTATACAACCGGCCGCGCACGATGCTCGTTTGTTTAAATCTCAGTCCTAGCATGTACTCACACATTCGTAAATAATAGAAGGAGATAGAGAGAGAAATTCGCATGAAATACGAGTATAACCATACGTAACATTAAGCCGCGTTAAGGAAATTCGATTCAAAAGACTAACAATCCCTACAAAACTCGAGAAGGCCTTTCGTTTAACGGATGTATTTAAGTCACTCTCACGTATTGTAGATTACGGAAACTCCAGGAAACAATAAAGATTGGCTCGTGGAAGGGACGATACGTTTTCCACATTCTTTCCTAGCTATAAATAACGGCATTGCAATTGGCAAACGGCCTACTGTGCCACCGCTTTTCGTGACGTTGTACCGTAGGTTAGTTCTCTGTGTACATTTAGAAGAGTAAAAATAACTGTAAGATCACTAAAATATTTTTAACAACACCGCTTAAAAGATCCTAAAATGTGAGATGTACATGAAATATATCATATACCATCAAATTATCGTTGAATATATGAGAAATAGTCAGAAGAGGCCTTTAAAATAAAGAAACTAGTTACACTAAAACACTATATTTTCCCAAACGATCACAATGCTTCCGCTCGCTACTACCGCCAGTGCATGCTAACCACTATGTTTATACTTGCTAAGGTTTGACTAAATACCGTGGATAGCAATCTTTATTACTATAAACAAAGTAAAATGTTACAAAAGTTATATCGTCGCTTAAGTTCTAACACCGCGGATCTCAAAATTACCAAATGTTCAGGAGAGACAAAAAACTGTTTCATTTAGTTATTTTTAATTCGCCAGAGCGCTGCTCGTCACTTCTTTTAGTATGAAACAACACTGACTTACGCGTAGTTTTCACCGTATATGTTGGCTGAGTGAATATACGCTATTTTTTTTTCTCAAATAACTCCCTGAGTTTGTCTGAAATTCTTTATTTTTATAAGGCCAAACGATGCGTCTTTTTATTCCCTATCGAATGATATGCATAACTCAAAATGGCCATTTTTCAAGTTTCGCGGTGTGTGAAGTTAAGCGACGATATACTGTTCTATAAGTTTATAGAACAATTATTATCTATTGAGTTGTAAGCGATTCACTATCAAAACATTCCCATAAGGTTCCCATCACACTTACTTATTGATGGGCACACATCTCGACTCTGACCGAGAAATATATACGAGTATGTATATGTGTGTTGTGTGTGTATGCGTCTGTGCGTGCGTGTATGTGTGCGTATTGTAAGAATCTCCGTATCGTATGTATTGTTAATCCGTGTCGTAAGTATTGTCAATCGGCTGATACTATTATATATTTAAAGGCAATAGAACTAGCAGGCAGCTAGCAGTCTTTACTTACATGGAAACTTACGAACAACAAGCGACCTTTCTCCAGAACAGACAAGCTAGACTAATTTCTAAAGTTTAATAGAATCAATAAAACTTTATTAATATCGTAACGTTTTCTTTAAACGGGTAACAAATATAAATAATTCAATGAGGAAGGAAGAAAACACGCAACATAGCATTATAGAAACCCGCTACGCCGGTCATTGAGCGTGTTAATTGCTCACAGGGCATCATTTTAAGCGAATAATAATTTCTTGTTACTTTACACTTGTAATTCTGAATGGATGTGAGCTGTATATAAATGTGATGATTTTGTACAAGAAACACGTATCCACTACAATGCTTAATAAACAAGAACTGCAGCTCTTGTTATTGAAATTTTATTTACTTGTGGTAATATTTTATTTCAGGGTTTTCAGTATTCAATTCAAATTCAATGTTCTTTCTAAATATGTAAAAAAGTGTGATATATTTTTGATAGGATTAATAATTGAAATATATCTAATGAGACTAATATATAAAAATGAGGTGGTGTGTATCTGTTTTGTAATGAATCACGCAAGAACTACAGGTCCGATTTATATGAAATTTTGCATGGAGGTAGCTTATTTATTTGATCAAGTTATAGGCTACTTTTGATTTCGATATTTTGAACTATTTAAAGGTGGCGACTATTTTAGTGACGTCGTTGCACCCCATGGTTGTGGTTTTTCATATTTCCATTTTAAATAAAGAAGGAAAAGTTTAATTTTTCTATCCGAAAGATTCTTATCTTTTTTGTGTAACTCCAACGGTTAGTGAGTAAAACCCATAGCGAAGCATGGATACGTTAATTATTAATAAATAGTCCCCACGCACAGCACCGAATTCTTTGGCAAATAAGTGCATTTTTGACTAAATGGTTCGCAAGCGCTAGACATACGAGTAGACATTTTGCGACATTTTCATTGCGTTTTTTCTGTACCTGACTAAAAATTTTTCATGTTTGTTTTATTTAGTCACTTGTGAGCATGATTATCATTACATTTGTATGAAATTACGATATCATAATATACAAAAATCAAAACATACAAATAGGATAAACAGATCTAATTTACGAAAGCAATACAAACCAACTTACTCGTACATCATAACTTAAGCTCTTTTAAACGAGGAACAATAATAAATAATTCAGTAAGGAAACAGAACAAAAGGCACAAACACTTACGTTGCAAGAGCCGCGCCGGACGTTAGGCGTGTTAATTGCGTAGATACTTTGTATCAGTCTAAGCGATTTCCTCGCTGATTTAAGCGTGTTCTTCTAAAAGAATTAAACTGAACAGAAAAAAGGTTTTTGTCTGCAAAAATATGAATCTTTCTTATTCGTATAATTATCTTATAATTAGTATAAACAAGAAAAACAGACATTATATCGGAATTTCCTGGTTGAAAGGAAATCAAAACTATATACGTATCGCTTAAAAATAAAAGAAACTAAAAATTACACACGTTTAAACTATTTCCAAAAACAATGTTGTAAAAATATTGAATATTGCAACAAATCCTACACGAATCCATGAATAATATAAGAAATAACATCAAAGAAGATATTAAAAGGAAGATATTTAATTGAAATATTAAAATTAAACTTATAACCCTAAGTAAATAATTCATTAAGGAAATAGAACAAAAGACGCAAACACTGCTTAACAATATACAGTATGCCCACATCATACTAAAGTATGCAGTATTACGTCTTTATACAAACGGACCGAAAAGCGCGTCGCGATATTTCGGTCTTTCTCAGTATACCCACTGTCGCATGGGTGCCACGCTTGCGCTCTGTCGGCCGGATGCAGACGGTGCGCTGCATTAAACGAAATCAAGAAGTGGTAACCCTATTACGCATGTACTTAATGTCGAGCGGCCGTGGGCAACAAATTCAAGGACACCGCTGAGATGTAATACTGCTTACATTACTATACTATGGTATGGCGTAGCGCCGGACGCACAGAGTGTTAATTGCGCACAGTGTATTTCATACAAATGCCTTGTTGTTATGCTTGTTTAGGATGTACAAGGATTACATATGTATGTTAGGAGTATGCACAAACAACAAGTCGGCGATATAATTGCAGATAATCTTCCTAATTAGTTTCCTCATAATATTTCTTGTGTTCAGCATCTCGCTATAAGCCCTATATAGCCGTATCTATAGAAGCCATGATTGATGAATCATCTCAGACCAATGCTCAAAATAGGCAAAGGCATCCCATAAAAGGGTTTTAACCACCGCTGGCAAGCGTGTTGGTAACCGCAGTTGGTCACCACTCCCTCTCTTCCCATGGATGTCGTAGGAGGCGACTCAGGCACACCATCCAGTGTCGCCTTTTTTATGTACAGAAGGAGCAAACGAGCATGCAACCCACCTGATAGTAAGTGGCTACTAATGGCTACTAACCCTAGGCAAGATCAAAGTCTCACCTAAGGTAAGCCACAGATGCGTTGCCACCCTTGAGGACTAATATGGAATGCCTCGGAAAAGTATGTCTCTCTTACCACACTCTTCAGACTAGAAGACAGCAGCACATGATACTGCAATTATTAAACAGAAATAGGTGTGGCGGTGGTGTTTCCGGTTTCGAACCACTGGCAACCGTGTTGGTGACCGCAGTAGGTCAACACTTACTGCGGTCACCACTCCTTCTCTCCCCATGAATGTCGTAGGCGGCGACTCAGGCACAACATCGAGGAGATGGGCAGCAGCGTTTTCCTGTGTAACATGTTGATGTACATGGACACAGGGACAATACACCACGTATTATATAGTACAAGACCACCACCACATGATACATAAATGCCATAGATACTAGTGGCGTAGCATGCCTTGGTGGGGTCCCGTATAGAAAATTGTTCAGAGGTCCTTTGGGAGGGTAAAGATTTCTCACAATAGTAAAAATTATGTTTGCATAAAAATTAAATGAAATATTTCAAATATTTATTCATCACAAGTATTTCTCACTTCTTTCAAAATTTTTACACACAATTCAATTTTTGGGTACATTTTTATGACCTCTGTCTGCTGAGATAATCTCATTTCTTTTCACTCATTGTTTTTTTACAAATTGCTATTAATACTACTAAACCAGAAAAACAATTGTTTGTATTGTACTACAATGTAATGCATAACTAAATTAAACACGACAATAAACACTGCTCTCCGTGGTTTATCATCGTATGTACAACTCGTATGTCAATTGTTGTGGGATTCCCCAGTTGAAGTAAATTACTTTAACGGGGAAATCCTGCAGCCCGCGATAACCGATGTAGAGTGTTGCCATCTTTAAAAAGCGCGCTTTACGTGGCAAAAAAGAAATTGCTCTTTTAGCCTTTTGTCATTTCTGAAATAAGAAAATGGTAAGTTTTTATTTATTATTGCTTTCGCACGTTGGGGCATATTTTTGTTTTGAGTAGTAAATTTATCGAGGCAGGCTATATAGCCTATAGGCTATATAACATCACGCTATGTTTGTTGTTTTTTTTCTGCTGCTGTTGCTGTCTTTCTAGTCAAACTACGGACTCTACGGCCGTTTATAACATACCATAAAACATTTTTTTAGTACATAGAGTTTTATGATTCTCGCATTGTTTGCCAATACCGCAACAAGAGGTGTCTGTTTGTATGAAGTTGATCCCGAGGACCAATTATGACAATCGTATCAAATGTTACGAACAATAGGTTTTGTAGCACATTGTTTTTCGCTCCTGTTTTTGTTTTCATGTTTGAATAAAATTGTAAAAGCCAATATTGTTTATTGTTTTATAACAACAATGACAAATCTATTTTTGTTTTAGCTGTGTACCTCCGCTGTGCTATGTTTAAAAGAGGGTGTTAAATCAGGTACAATATCGTGCGTTTTCTAAGCCCACCGCCAGCATGGTACGTATCAGAGTCCAATAAAAAGCGTCTCCGCGTGCAGCAGAACCAGTCCCCCAGGGTCATCACCGGGGCGGGACGTTACGTTACGTATTTAGAACAAGACCTCAAGTTGCAAACCTTGGATGAGTTTGTGGTCTGGATGGCGTGCCGTATGTACAAGCGCGCTGATAGCAGACCGCATGAACAACTTAGAGGGTTCGCACCCCTTCACGCTCGACCTCCCGAAGGACGTCCGCTCCCTCGTGAGTTCGAGGGACTGGTGTCCCCCGACCACCATGGGGCCTAAGTCTGCAGTAGCAGCATAGTACGGCTGAAAACACCATACCGTAGCGCTACCTAAGGGTAGCCAATAACACCAGTGGACAGTATATTCACTGCCGGAACTGTCCGGGTAAAGAGGAGTTCCTCGAGGCCCGCAGATCTTATGCCATGCGGCGACGCCACACCGCGGCATAGGACGACTATCAAAGTCTAAGCCCACCTACATTTACAGCCAGCCCTGCAACTTTTTTTACTCTCACGACAATATGAGTATCAAATAAATACTAGTAAATAGACCATTCTAAATATATAAATATATATATATAGACCAGTCTAAATATATATTTAAACCAGTCGGTTAAAAGGTTTTTTGTTTTAATATTTTTAACAATATAACTGTTATAAAGCTAAACATAAAGACGACTTTAATACGCTGATGGCCAACCTTCATGAATTAAAGAGGCACTCTAAGAAGGAGAACAATGTAACAAGTTCTATAAAATAATGCTATATATAGATATCTATGGCTTATTACTAAGTTTATTGTTAATGTAACGATAACTTGATCAGTTATCGTTTAATACAAATTTCTAGTAATGTGTTAAATATACATAACTAGAAATTTATTCAATTTTAATTGGAACTAAAACCCAAATATAAATTTCATTTCATTTACTTTGGAATTCGAAAACTGCAGGATAGATTAACGATAAACCCATTAATATAATATCAATAGGATAACCACATTTTAGTCAAATACCGCAGAAATACAAATGTAGTTTGGTTACCATATACAACTTTAATGTGGAAAAAAGATGTGGAACGCAAATATAATCAAGGGTATAATAAAAAAAAGTAAAAACGCATATAATATGGAATTTCGAACATATTCTTCCTTTAGTACTTTGTATTCTTAGAATCATATTTGAATATGAAGGACAAATTAGGTATAGTTTCCATAACAAGACAAGTACCTATACAAATCCGAAGAAAAATTTTTCATTTCATTGTTTAAAATTTTGGCATAGATGGCATAGTGTGGCACATAGGCATCATGCCTTGCCTTGCTCTGCTTCTATCTAGAGCAAGCGCATATACACTGTACACATACATAGCTAGGCCCAAAATTTTGAACTCGTTGTTCAAATGTTTGCCTGACCAACCAAACTACACCGAAATGATCCATTGGCAAGTCTGTTGTTAGAATCCTTTATGTTTCGACCCGGAGACCCCACCGCCACGCTTATTTCCGCTTAAAACAACAATGTTTAGCGCTGCAGGGGTTTGATCTGAAGGATGTAGTAATGGATACATACTTATGTAAGACGTTCTAACTTAAACTACCAAACTTAGCTTTCAAGGAGAACAATCCCAGAGAGTTAAGTTTGATGGTTTGTCACAGATATGTTGCTACACGTTCAAACGTCAGTTGCCGCTTACAATCAGGTGTAGGTGTCATTCTCATTACGAAGTAGGAACTTCCATATAATTTAAATAAAAAAGGAGTCGTGTCATTGTATAATATGATCAAAAAATGATATCACCGGTAACCGGAACGTCGTCAGAATGAAATATATAGTATCCCAACTTGGAATATAAAGTGGAACAGGCGGGAATCGTGAGGAAAGTAAATGAAGCGAGCTCACACGACCCATGTCAGCTCGAACAAGTTTCTTAACG
>DWLI01004805.1:0-10568 GCA_018249915.1 Cecropterus dorantes dorantes
GTAATTAGAAGTTTTGTTTTTCAAAAATTGATTAAGTAATCAATGCAGACCATATTCGGACGTTATATTTCGCATAAACCAAACTTGTGCACTTATACAAATTTCGAAGTAAAATCGTGACCGTGATTCAGAAAGCGGTACAGCGCCATCTAGTTGTAGCTCCGACAACTGCTTTCGTTACACATTTCCATTTCCTCGAGTTTCAAATCACCGCTTCTAAAGAATTACTTCTACCAATGTATATTTTATCTTATAAGGCACACAAGTTTCGATTTAAATTGCAGCGAAAATTGCTGAATTTTTGTTCAATTGCAAGCATATATTTCGTGACTATGTTACTGTGGATTCCATACATACAATGTGTCCCTTCCGTCCATGCCTCCGCATAAACCCCCTGTTTAGATGAGGTGCCGGAACTAATTAGTAGTCGCTCCCGAGCTTACCTGAAAAGAGAGGATTGTCAGTAAATGTGTCAGTTGGGAAAATGCTAATGCGAATTCTGGTATTTTATTCAAGCGACGTGAATTTAGAATTAATTTATTCTAAAATCGCATGTAAGCTTGAAGGTAATTTAGAAAGACCGTCAAATAAAAACGAGAAGTGATAGAATAATGGTTAAATAATTGTCAATCCTGGGGCCGAGATTCAAATCCCAGGCACACGCTTCTAGTTTTCCCAAATTGACGTGCGTATTAAACGATATTTATCGATTTATTGTGAACAAAAGCATCACGAAAAAACTAACATACCTAATAGTTCTAAAAAAAGCGTGAAATCTTGGTAGACTTCACACATTCGTACTTGTCAACGCGATAGACTACGACCTAAAACTCTCTAATTCTAAGAAGAGATTTGTGCCCAGCTATAGGACAATAATGCGTTAGCGGCACTAAATAATAAGTAAATTCATTACAGGATACAAATCCTATGAATGATCTCTAAATCTCACATAAATTGAATAGATTCAAATATATTTCTCTTTGTAAATATGAAATGCCTGCCTCTTCATGATTGTGGTAATTCGTCAAACTTTTAAAAATTCCATCTCTTTATTTGTACGGTCTTTATAAATATTGTCATGATTTTCATAGTGATAAAGACTATATAGTAACGAAGCGCCTAATTATATACTCCTTGTTTATTATAGTAAATTGATGTTTAAGGAACACTTGGTTGGTTTGACTTCGGTAGCACTACAATTTACCTTCGACACAACCTTCAAGCCCGAACGCACCCTTCAAACCCTAAGTCGAATGCAAAGAATGATGCCTCCGGAGTCGAATCGTATTAACTACCACCATTAAAACATAGATTTTTAACTAAAAACATTAAATGCTGATAAATATCTCGTAACAAACTGAACTCATAATTAAATATAGCGCGCAGTGCATTCACCTGCTCCGAAATAGCGCGCTATAAGAGGATTCGATACACAGCCACTGGATTGGTTACGACCTATTATATCGTGTGTTACACGCACGTTTGCCTTTTGAGAGATACAAAAATTCCTAGATTATTGCCTAGTAAGCCATTCATGACATCATCCGTTGTATTTTTAATTTAACTTAATAGTAGAACTTTGTAGTTTCATCGAAATCAAACCACAAACTACCCTTTAAAAGCGGCATCTCTAAAGCACCTATTTCAGCTTTTTATGTAAAGTTTTGCACTATGTTCCTATTCCAAAGAAGATTAAAAACGGACTTATTTATATGAAGTCAATTTTCAAAAATGAAGATTAACTCATTTGAATGACTTAAGGGTAAGATATATAATTTTATATAAGATTTCTTGCTGAGAGCATTACACATCAAAAGAACTCATTAGCTACGTACTGTTCGATTTACTTTATTTTTATATATTTAATATTTCTAAATACTTTTAGCTAGAGAAATGCAGTTAATGGTATACAGTTCCGTTAGTACTCATTTATTAAGAACTAGGTATGCTTCGCTGTTTCACCCGCTACTAACTAATAAACGTAGCATGATGTTATATAGCCTATAGCTTTCATCAATAAATGGACTATTCCATACAAAAAAATAAATAAATTCGAACCGATAGTTCCTGAGATAAGCCTGTTCAACCAAACACACTATACTGCTTAATAATATTAGTATAGATAGTATAGATCATTGTATGGGCAAATAGGCGAAAATATGAAAAATGATCATTAAAAAAAAAATCGTAACAATACGTACTAAGGACACAGAACGTTATATAAATACCTTTGACGTACTAAAAGCGTTTATCAAGTTAGTAGCAGATTTTAATCAAGTAGACCTAACATTCCACTATGGAGTTTCATAAAGACTTGATTTTCTTAAGATACTCCTATATAGGCACCATCAATGCCACGTTTCAAAAAGCTACAGTAACTGTATTCCTGAATGCTACAGCACACTCGGCAGGTTTCCAGTTTCTGCATGGATGCACGTATTTCGACGACAGTCTCCTAGATTGAAAGTGCATGGGCGTACGGAATGCCCAGTGCTTTTTTACTTTTTTGTTCTATAAACATTGCTTGCGAATAAAGACTCTATATTTTTGAGTTATCAAAAACAAACATTCATCAAATAATATACTTAATACGACAATGTCATGGTACCTATATGTATCCGATTTTTATGATATTTCATTATTTTGGTATCATAATCTATTTTTTTAAGATAATTTCAATATAAACTAAAAGAAAGAAAACTTACAAAAAGAAATATAAAAATACATTAGACTAAACTATATCGTAGCCTTAAGGATTTATTCAAAAACATTTTGAACAAAAGATCAATTGTTTAATCGTATAAAGCCCAATTCGACTACCTCAAGACTATTCCTCCTAATTTTTTTATGAATATTCTTAGTGGTGGTATACTTCATAATAATATGAAATTTAAATAATATTTCCTTCGTAATTCGTAAAGTCTTCATAGTTAATGCTGTTCACCGTTGGCCAGGTTGACCAGTTTAGTGGCCGTGTAAATCGCTGTACAGGTTCTGCAAACGGCACTAATGCTCGCATCGTGATACCATGGTTTGCCTACTCCGTGTCACGTTGCAAGTTTGTGAATTTTACACATTAATTTCCCGTAATGTAGAAGCAAGTCAACTGGCGCGAGTAATGGACTGCGTGTGAACGGAGCTACAAGTTTTGTTTATGAACAGATTTATTCCTTGACTTTACTATCATAGAAAGAAATAGTACTAGTAGTATGACTTTTAGGTTTAACCGTTGCTGGATACGACATCTCAATAACCGTAGATTAAGTTAAGGCTCAGTCAAATAATCTGCACAAATACACAGAACGTACGTTCATAGACTTCACATACCTCAAAGAGCATTATACAAACTGAAAGATTGCTGCTGATACGCTGTATAAACAATTAATATTTCCTTATTATTTTACAGTAGCGTAAAAAATATAAGCAAGGAAATGAGGAAAAACATGGGGTTTTCCTACAGCAGAAGCACGTAAACATAATATTCACCCTAAACTGATGAACTTAATGATATCAATTTACGCCAAACATTAATTGAAAGATAAAAAAGTAAGAATTAAGTATAAATAGATAGAAATTTCTAACAATCCTGCACGTATTTAAAATGACTGCTTTTCTGTTAATTTATCTGTTGCCTTCAAAATCCTCTTGAATCTATAATTAAATGAAAATATTCTTGATGATATTTTCGAAAATTGTTGTCATTATCCACAAAGGAATCCTATAACATTTTATTACTAAGAAAACCATCACTTTCAATTGGGAAACCTGTAACATTCCCAGCGCCCTCCGCGACGCGACACTCATAACTGGCTTCCTTTCAATTTGTGACAAATCACTTCCAATAATATTCATATTTTTGTTGACAAGTTTTTGCAGGGAGCGATGGAGGGTTATAAATTTTCTCAGAGGGTTCGTGATTTACGTAGCGACGAGAAATGTCACAAACACTTGTGATATTTCGCATTAATACTTGTACTTTAGGTAGACATCGTTAAGACAAGTTTGAGAGTAATAAATGTTTTAAAATGATTTGTTTTTCGGCACCTTCTTCTTCTTACAGCATGGCAAGATGGAAGCGGACATGAAAGGATGATAAATGGCAGATAGTAAATTAATTAATTAATATATAAAAATACAATTATATATACGTCTTTCAGTTTAATCTATAACGAATGAATCTATATATTTAATAGTTACTTTGTGTGTTTTTATCTAATTTCACTGCTGATCATTGACTATATTAATCTTAATCGCTGACAACTTAGTAATTTATATAGGTGCCTGTCCTGGGTCTGATGTTTGTGTGTACTCGTACTGAAGTGATAGGAAGTCCTAGTATAGGAATAATTTATTTTGGTTACCGATTTTGACTTAGATTACTATAAAGCCCACGTCTGACTACAAAGGGGGAAGTTGATTACGTATCTAATTGAAATTGATACAGATATTACGGAGTTTTCTTTTTAAAATAGTTTGTCCAACTATTTAAAAATATAAAATTACCTAAATATGCATAAATGAGACTAATAGACTTATGACATTTCTATGAATTTCTACCCACCGAGCCATATCTCACAGTGACAGATTTTCACTCTGACGAAAATATGGCGAACGACACAATAAAACCGTTATCTTAATAGAATATCGACCGGCGGCACTTTGCATAGCGCAATATGCTTTGAATGGGCTTCAAGAAAACGCTCACGTAAGGGTTGCGGGGTTGGGTAGGGCAGAGCGATAGCAAGACGTATGAAAGAGATTGTTATGCAAATACTGATGATATTCTATAAATTGTTTTGTTATTTTTTTCTATGGCATTGAAGTAGCAAAAAAGCATGCATCATCCATCCATTTGTAAGCAACTTTATATATAACACGAGTGTTATCTAAAATCAATTACAGGCAAGCACTGCTTCACGCGAGACATAGGTGTGACGATGGTACCTCCCGTGTTGAAACATACTCAATCAACCACGTTGCAAATTTATTATACTGTGCATTCATATACAAATGTCAATACTTAGAAAAAGTTTTCTGCACACTTTGGAGAGGCTCCGCTCTTTGTGATAGTAAAACTACGATATATTAGCGTTCCTAGTCAATTTCTAAAATACTGATACAGAAAAATAATACACTAATGTCAAAATGACATTCTAAAGTAATTATTAATAACTTATTATTAATTTTAAATCGCATTAAGCGCAATTGTGATTTCAAATTCACAACTAACCAGATATTATGCTATTTAGCCGAGGTACTCGATGCATGGAATTTGGAGGTTGTCTAAGATTGAAACATAGCTAGATAAAAATAACTTCCTTTGATATTCGAACTACCGAATGCAACAAAACATTTCGAAATAGTTATCTCAGAAGATCTATTCTTGGAGCCTTTTTCTGCATCGGCTTAGTATACACAAACAGACGTTGTCACAATTATATGTACACATCCGGCGGGCCATGTGTGATGCCGCGTTTACACGTGGTCAGGCACTTGCCGATCTTAACAAGTAGTTTTAAAACTTAAATTGTTTTTCTTGTTATAATTTATTACCAGAAGCTCTTATAAATTATGTGTCATTAAAGAAAAAAATGCTAACTTACCATTGGTTTCATGTGGAATATGCTACAAAGGCTCTCATTAGAAAAATCATACGCTAAAACTCCGAAATAATTTTAAAATTAATTCGCAATACCAGTGTCATAAACATAATATATTTCGTGAAAATTAAAAAAAAACGTTTTAATGGTGCTTACTGAAGGCTTGTGCTATAGTGTGTGTTTGCATATTTTTTTATTATATTTTTCACGAATATTTGATACGTAAGACTACGACTATGATATTTTTATATATAAGCCTAGCAATAAAACAGACAAGCTACACGATGGTGGGTGGTCATCATCACTTACGAATATTTAAACATCAGATCAATCGTCAATTTATTGCCGGCTATAAAAAGCTCTTTGCACCTTTTTGATAATGTTATAGCTAATCGATAGGAATCCTGGGAAAAAAAATATAACACATGTATCGGATCATACAGACTAAGTTAATCTAGTAAGCAAAGCTTTAGAGCTTTACTAAGGTAGGGCGTTTTTCGGCCACTTTAAACTTTTAGCATAAATTTTGAAAGAACGTCAACATAAAAATAAACAGAAGAAGTGCTGTTGACACCAATATTTAACTACGAAGTTCGGCCAACAACCTATTCAAAGTCAAAAACAGCATTTATCTACTTGTCCAGAGATATCTACTTACTAGTCTTATCTACATCTGTAGTGTCCGGTTGTTCGTAAAGTCGCTATATTAATAGCCCGACAGCGCTCCGTTACTGTTCATAAACAAACTGACGGAAATAAGGAAATGTCTGAGATTTATGAACGAGAAGACTTAAATAATATTAAATTATGAAACTGCTTACATCCGACGCAACGCTTTTGAGGATTTTGTATTTTTTGTGGATCTCTTATTTACATAACTATATTTTTAGTTTGTAACATTAATTTTGTAGTTAAAGTTATTTGATTTTTTTTTAATTTGTAAAATTATAAACAAGATTAAATAGGAATACGTTCGATGAAAAAATTCGTCATTTTTCCATTTTTAATAATACTACAAAGTAGTTTTTAGTTATTTATCAAAAACAAAATATATTGACAAACAAAAGAATCACTGTTTGATATTTTACCTCAATACGTAAAGGTAAATTACAAAATGAAATAAAATATATCCATAAAAAATAACACGAAATAAATATTTCATCGCATCTAAACTGCATTAATATAAGTTGATTTATGTATTTGGATCTTCATAACTTTTGTACAGTGTACAATATTACAAAGTTTGTTTACAACTATCCGACTGTGCTATCTATTATTAGATTTCATTGCAATCTGCACTTGCTGCAAGCAAACCGTACATCAACATACAATTCTGTTATATTTAAAGCATTATGAGTACAAACTTACCTTCTAAATTAGGAGAACGAGACAGGAAGGCGTATTTCTTATTTCGTAGAGTGATTGGGTAACACCGCATGTAAAAGTCCACTAAAACTTAATTAAAGTTAAAACTTAATAAAGTTTGGCACTAGTTCATAATCATATTTTAAAATTCAGACACCACTTTTACAAATCATTTTTTTTTAAACCAACAGGATCATAAACTATTTTCCTATCCTATAAACTATTATCCTTTCCTCGAACTATATTTGCAATTAAAACCACTAGTTCACAACTTTAGTAACAATAGTAATACAATCGCGTATTAAAGCACGTATTACTACGAAGGGTAAGGTTAGGGCGGGCGGCGCGGGCGGGCTCAGGGCGCCGCGGCTAGCAGCCGACTGCCGCCCACGCCGAGGGCGCGCAGATGCCACGCACACCGAACAGTCAGGAATGTCAAGTAGATTAAAGATGTAAATAAGAGCTGACGAACCAGAGCTTTGGGTTATTGCGGTCAACTTAAAAAGTTCATATACTATAGAATGTTGTGAAATAATTACGAATAAAATTTTACTTTGTTGACTTCATGTTTAAATATAAAACAGTGACACCTCTGGTTGTGACATCGTATTACCTATAGACTTTATGACACTGTACGAAAACTGCTGTCACATAAAAACCGGTAGCATGTGAAAAAGATTGCTCTCGAATGTTTCCTAATACTGCTATCAGATAAAAACTAGTTAGCATGTAAAAAATGTTGTTCTCGAACGTATAATTACATAACAACATAACATATTTTTCAATCACTTATCTAAATGTATTTTTTATAAGTTAAAGTGTTTTAACTTAAAATAAATACGTTATAAGGTAGGTAGCAGTTATAAAAATGTTTCTGCTTTAATATTAATATCAGTTCCGTGGCCACGATCCATGTAAGTGGGTCGAAATATCGGCAAAAAGAAATTAAAAATTAGCATATCGTGAGTACCCGTAACATATTAATATGAATCAATTCCGCGATAATATTAGCTTAAAATCATATATTTCTACATTAAGTTTTTTAAGTTAGGAAAACTCTTACTTACAAGGTAGTCATGCTTAAGATAAATGATAACAACCGCCAGTGGGTTTCATCTTAAGTCAACTACAGATGCTTTGCTTCTCCCGAGGACCAGGATCTGGAGGGTGGTCCTCATATGAACATGAGCCTACAACACCCTTTCAATGAAACAAAATAATTGATGCCAGAAATACGAGTATGTACGTGGAATTCCTTCAGTCAAACCAAACTCAATTAGTGGTAAATTGAGTTTTATTACGAGTCAAACCTCGAAATATTTAAAAATTAATTGTTTATGCTATTTTCAATTTGACCTTAATTCAAAGGCTACTTAAAAATCTCACTAATTATTTATCTCTGACACGCCTGAAGAAGTTCTACATTAAAAATATTATAAAATACCGGTACCACCAGCGTGTTTAGCATTATCAGTGGTGTGACAGCGGGAGCCGCGCTATCGCCAACACACTTAACACTATCGACGCATGTCGCGGTGTCGCTACATTTTAGCTGCATCTTCCTGTTTTGATACTCTCGTTACAGACCTGTTTACCTGTCAACGTATTATTAATGAGACTGTTAGATGTAAATATTTTATCTATACTGTACACATACATTTGAATTATAATATTTCTATTATTTTACAATAACTGTATTGCTCTTAGCTTCTTATTTTTTTATATTATGGAAGTAGCGAACATGCAGCCCACAAAAAATGTGGAAAAACTTTTTATCATTCGTTTATGTATCTGTGTTTCCTTTCCGAGTGACACAATATTTTAAAAAGTGTAGGTTATAAGAATTGTTTGATTATACTTTTTACTCTGTTAAAATTCCTAGAACTTTGTGGTTTTACATTAAAGGCACCACTGCTACACTTTTTTCTGCCTAATAACAGCATTATTAAGTGGTGCTGTGTTTTTAGCCTAAAGGGTATGGTAAGCGAATTTTTATTCATCCGAGGCGTTCCAACATGGTCGTCAGGTATAGCAACGCATCTGGGAGTAACATCAGAAAAATATCTAATCTTATCTAGGGCTGCTTACAAGGGCGGCAATAGCCATATATCATCTAACCAGGATTGATTGGCAAAAAATACCATAAACAATCAGGTTCGCTGCTTCTATTACATCATAGAATCCTATTTTAGGAAATTAATATAATAAGCAATATTTAAATAAATGTTGAACAATACTACAAAGAAAGTAGCGCAGGGATGCTATATAAATAACTCAGTAGGAGTATAATGGATTTCTAGTCCTTCCGTAGTACAAACACAATACAAAGTAACATACACATCCGTATTATACACAAATACACCTGAAGCCTCTAAAGCAAGCCAAGCTATAATCGGGCATAAAACAAATTTCCACTGGTACAGCCATTGTACCTAACATCAGATACAGGTGGTAGGAATGGCAACAAAATTCGCCAGGAAATTTATTGCCGTCGCATTGGCAACTAATAGACAATAGGAATATTACGGATTCCTATTGCTATCCGTCTGAAAACGCCGCGGTTTGTATTTAAATGTAGGGCTTGAGTGCGTTAGGGTTGACAAATCGTTAATAAATAACAATAATATTTATATTTAATTTATCTTACTTATATTATAAAAGCGAAAGTTTGTGTGTAGATATATGTGTTTGTAACCCTTATGTCGTTGTTATTTCAATAATATTTGGCACACAGATAGCTTATGGCCTAGATTTACATAGATACTTTTACCGTGGTACATGACCCAAAGCCACGGAAAAACTTCATAGTAAATCTATAAAATATAATAATTAATGTAGTTCATAACTAATAAATGATATTATTCCAGGCGCTTTAAGCATTTAAAAAAAAATCGATGTAAACATTCATAGGTTACAAAATGGCCTTTATCAACCCACTTCGGGTTGATAAAGGCTATTTTCCGCCCATCTCGCACAAAAACAAAATAAATTAAGAGTTCTGATTATTATTGAATCATTTTGTATACTTACAGATGAGTGTTTTCTGCATACATTTTACGCCGTAATTAATACTTTAAGTTCCAGAAATGATAGCCAATAAAGCGAGTACTTAACCCCCTTTGTATCAATCTGCGATACATTATTAATTTGCGATGTATTACTCTCGTATAAAATGTGGCAGCCCTGCCCCACGATACAATATCGGTACGTCGGATTGCGATGCGCTAATTTGCATCCGTGGGAATGTCGCGGCGTCGCTTGTAGCTAGCAGGCTTGCGACTTGCACGCGTTTACTGCATTACCGCAGCTGCTAGCAGAAAGACGAACTTGGAAAGAGTTTATTATGGTAACGGACACGTAAACAACAATCTTTCAGGGAAATCAAACTATGCAATGTTTAAGTATGATCTTAACTTTTAAGTATGCTCGTCCATATCTCACTCTCTTTACAATCTCGTAAAGAACATTAGCACCACCCAGACCCGGAACAGAAATCTAAATTTATCATTTTATTCATCTGAATATATATTATATTCAGATACCTGCGTATCAGACCGGTATGGTGACCGCATCGCCACGCGTGTCGTCGTTAGAGAATATTAT
>DWLI01004806.1:0-10567 GCA_018249915.1 Cecropterus dorantes dorantes
CTGAGATGGTCGCCTCATGTAAAAGTGTGCCGGCAACCACACCCTTCCATCGAAACGCAAGAAATGCTTCACGCTAGCAATAGGTGTGGCGGTGGTACTTCCCCGGCCGAACTACACTGGTTCTACCACCTTGAAAACAAACTCATCAGCTTTATAATATTAATAAAGTATAGATACGCATTAACTGCAAAGACTAGACCGTTAGGAGTTTAGTACAAGACGGTTACGTGTAATTCTTTCAATTTATTACTATTGTAAAATGCATGGTAAAAGCGTAAAACACCAATATATTTTAAACTAGATTGTTCCCGCGGCTCGGCCCGCTTGGTAATAAATATCCCATGTATTAACACATGGGATACTTAGGTAGTTTGTGTGTCAAAGTTCCGTGAAATCCGATCATTAGTTGTTGCATTAAATAAACACAAAGACACATACATCTTCATAAACTGTTGCCTTTATAATATTAGTAAAATAGTAAGATTTTATTTTTGGCCGACCAGATATGTTGCCAATAAAATGAGAAAGTATTTCTATACGAAAAAACACAAAAAACATTAGCTTAGACATTTTAATTCTACGGACCTATATCAAATTATTTGAAGACCCTTGATCTTGTATTCGAAAGAGCCACGAAGTTATTTTCAATTTTAAGACCTAACTTTCAACGTAGAGTTAACGAGGTCTACTTGATCAACCTTCTGTCTCACCGAGAGATCGCCTAGAATTCGATAGCAAAGGTCACGTAGAAACTGTTTCTCATAAGTGGGAATTCCAACGAATATAGCCGTGAGTTTATAGAGCTCGAACCGTAGCGCCAATACAATAGCGAAACTTATGCAACTAATCATATTTGATATCTTGTGTATGTCACAATGCTTCATTTAATCTTAGAAAGAGGCCATAACCTTTGCAGTTTTAAAAGTGATATAACCATTTGGGTTTCGACTCTGAAGTCACCTCCTCCACACCTATTTATGCCATTAACCACATATTACACACATTACCATATAACGTTAAGTTAATGTTAAGTGCTGTGGTGTTCTAGTCTGAGGAATTTAGTAAGAGTGACATACTTATCTGAGACGAGAGAACTTAAACAGCATATAAGAAGCCGACTCCCGGGTGTGACCCACCTTGCCCTAGGATTCGTTCCGCGACAAGTTTTAAGGAGATACTACATTTCATATAAAAGATAACTGGAAGGCCTTAAGACCGAAGTAATGTCTACATTGTAGGTACTACTTATGATCCGCGACTTCGCAAAAAATTTAAAGGTGTCCCATACTCGGCCTTAACCTTTCTCTAGCTAAGAACTCTGTTCTGTAGTAGGATACAAATGGATCGTTTATGAAACTTGATTTAAGTACAGTTTACTTATTTAATTTATGACACAGCTTCTAATGATACTATCATGTTTAATTAATCCAAATGGCTTCTGGTCTACTATTTTATTAAGGTAAAATTACAAATAGTTTCTGTAAGGTAAACCTATGAACAGTCGATTTAGTTGTCTAGTTGTCGATTGGTACTAATTGTTTGGATTTGAAGGCTACTGGACTAATTCAATTTTACGTAATAAATTCTGGCGACTACTTTAGGTGTATATTCATACTAAAACTTGGTGCAGTAGGTATGTCAAAAGTAAAGCAGCGACTTTGAAAAACGACTTTTGTCCTGTTATTGAGTAATTAAAATGCTAATTTAACATTTATCTAAAACTGTCAGTGATCTGTTAGCTATTCTATTTGACGAGGAACATGACAGTTATTCTTGCTTAATTGATAAATCTTTATACATAGGTACTTACATATTGTTTTAATATTAGTGAGCGTAATTTTAAGAGCCGACGGCCAACACCTTTCACATTTGACCAATATTGTTATAATGACTTCAGTAAGGTTAACTTAATAAAGTTTTAACTGTCATTCAGATAATGTACTATTTTTAGACGCTATACAACTATGTTACAGCAGCAACTATTTAAGTAAATAAGGTATGCTAACTTTGACCTGAGAAATGTACAAAATCTTTTATATTTAAAATATCTCGTCTAATATTTGTATGTCGCTGGATTCAAAAGTATCGTAGTAATTTTTTATTGTATCAAGATGTATTTACTAGTCATATTTTTTTTATAATTATTTTATTTCATTAGACGACATTACGGTCAAAGTGCGTCATGAGGAGGGTAATATTTTTGAGCGTATGTAAGAATGTATGCAAATATGTATAATACGTATTATAAACACATATGTAATGATGTTACTATTTTGATGCAAACATTAACATGTCCAAAGGCTCGTAACTATTAGAAATAAAAACACACAAACTCTTTTAAACACAACAAAAATATGCAAAATGGTGTATTCCGGCTAAGTAACCCAATATTTATTTAAAACTTAAACGTTACAGGCAAGCGTTTATTTAAAGACTTCCGAAACGAATAATCGTAAATATATAAAAAAACAAGATACATAAATTACATTCGTCGGAAATGACTGATAGCGGGACATATTCGTATCTATCGCCTACACACGGCACATTAGAATGACCTCCATTTTCGTTTATGTATGCGATACACGTACTCGCTGTGCAAAGATGTCATTCATAATAAAAAATGTAATCCGAGCCAATGCATGTTACGTAACATGCAATTACGTGTTAATGTCATGTTTATTGAAAGCCGTGTAATGCCTATAATGACATTTTTTACCTTTCCTAACCATTAGTGATGTGTCGTGATGGATCATTTGTGTCCAGATCCGCTGATACGTATCTTTTTACTCAGTCGGTGTAGTTGGGCGTGACCTTGAAACAATGGTTGATCTTTTGCATTCGTAATTAGTAAACACGTTGTATCTTACGATATCAGTGACTCACTACAAAGAATGATTTATATTAATGTATGCAATATAAATGTTCCAAATATATGACTTTAAAAATATTACTTACCATATTTCATTGTACTTGCATTTAAATTTCATACATGCTTAAGAAATAACATAATGGAGAAGATCCGTTTGTGATCCGCTAAAAAGTAACAGATACTGATGGATACGAATCTGGCACATCACTACTAACCATTACCTTGCCCATCGGTTCGTCTAGAAGAAATTCTACTTAAGCTTCTTAACACTATTCGTCGTTATCAACCAATTACTCTTCCACTGCTGGACACGAGTCTCCTCTTAAAGAGGAGTTTAAGCTATACCCCACCGTGTAGGCAAAGTGCAAGTTGGTGGTAAACTCAACACAAGATTGAAAACTTTTTTAAGAACTTTCAAAGACCAAAAATCTAAAAAACATCGTTTTAAGTTATGGTAAAGATGGTTTGGGCGACCTATAATAATTGTTTTTGAAAAAATATCTTCTTCGTACACACATCCATCAGTTACAGATTTATTATATGTATACATAAAGAAGTTATGTACAGTAAATAATACTTATATTGTATTTTGTTGCGGTCATTGTACAGTAAGCGGAAGACTAAGGAATATAAACGCCCTTGGCCTTATAAGGATTATTTTGGATGCAAAATTATTCTTCCTTTTAATCTTGTTGGACACTCGAGAACCGCTTCAAGTGAATTGTATTTTTATTTTCATTTTTATAACACGGAATTAGCACAGTAAATACAAAAACCAGTAATTTAAAGGTGCTCAATGCTCATACACCACTCCATCGATCATCCGACGATGTCATACGTCAATTGTCAGTTCACAAAAATCAATCGATGTCGTCAATCGACAGTATTCGAACACATAGATTTTTAATATCTATTCTTGCTGATCTATGGTAAACTCATCGATCGATTGTCGATCGCACTCTATGGACCGGTATCTGTTGAACTGCCAAAGCTATCACATCGACGTGATCGCAGACATCGATCGATAATGGATCGTTTGGTGCATGGCAATATGATAGAGGGTGGTAAAACCCTTTGTGGCTCGACTACGAAAGAACCTACATATTTCTGCCTAATTACATCACTGTTAAGCGCTGTTTTTGTCTGAAGAGTGTGATAACAAAGATTTACTTATCTGACACGTTCCAACTTAGACCTGCAGAGGAATAGCAACGCACCTGTCGCTAATTTTAGGTAAGACTGATTACCTGGGGTTGATTACAGCTGGCCATGAGCGGCAGGAACCAATTACCATTAGATGGACTGCATGATCGTCTGCTATTTAATATTATAAAAAATGCATATAGCTTCCATGCAAACTTATTTTATATTTATACCAGATCTATCATGTCCTAGTATTAGTTTCACCATATTGATTGATGAACAATAGTGACATAATTTCATCCACGGTTATTCAATAGCGCATGCTGTGTATTAATTAATCAAATTAATCAGAGTCTCAGTCGAGCGTGCTTGCTGTTGAAACAAAAAACAAAGGCAATGCCGCTATCAGATTAGAATGGATTTTTCTCGCCTTATGCCCCTGAATGGTAATTAACAGATTGTATTTTTATAGAAAAGAAGTGACATTTTTCTATTCTAAGCGATATTATACGTCATTTTGTTTGACATGTTTTATTAATTTTTATTAATTATACTGTATAATAGTTGTAGTAAGGTCTTTCAGAGAAGTATAGATTTTTCTTTTAAGATTATTTATTATCTACGACTAAATCTATATATTATATTGGTCTAAGAGAAAAATGTAAGAACGGATGAAGAGGAAAAAAAACAGCAGCTAAGTCGATTGTAACTGAACTCTCAAGCAATAATTAGACATGTTATAATAGAACAGGCAGGCTATTTACTTCGAGAATTTTAGGGTTCCTGAAATGAACCGCAACACTAAATTGATGCATGCGGATTTGTACAAGGAACATAGTTTTAAAAACTTATTCCTTTTTTATGTTAGCAGTATTCAATACGCACAGACGGAAAACCGCACTATGAGAACATTGAGTAACAAAGATTGCCGATAGAGCCCCACACGAGCATCGCACAATAGACTGTTCAAGCACTCTTCTCAACAGAGGTTTGAAAAGGTTACGAACTTCTGACACGATTTTTTACTCTTACTTTAAGGCTATCTTTGACCTAGAACCAGTTTTTTTATTCATAATTGCAAAAACGTGTAGTAATGTATCACGTGCTTTTAAGAGCTCTTTGCTGTATGGAATTTTCTACTTACATTTTATAAAAAAAAAACACAGTAAATTTTGTATCAATTTTTTGCTCTACTTAACCGACAATAGTATGAAATCAGTAAGTAGTAAACAGTTTAGTAAAATTGGGACAACGATGGTTATAGGTGGGTGGAGCGCCCCACGATGCTTCGTAATAATCCATTCTAGTACTCTTTATAGCAGTGGCATTTCAGAAAGGTTACGAACTACTGCCTTTTCAAACTTTTCCTGTAGGTAAATTGTTTAGCAGATCTTATGTTGGCCTGGTTTTTGTTCTAATTAAATTGAAAGGTGTTAGAAGTCTTCGTGGTTCGTCTTTGGCGGCATAATGTTTTTGTCTTTGTAGTAATTACTTCTTATTTTGGTTTAAAGGACCACACGCCTACACTCTTAAATGGTAAAGGAACAAAGGTGTTAATAAGAGGCGTTCCAACTGGATCTTCATAAGCAGTAAAGAAATTATAACCTTCTACTTGCTGAATAACTGCTTCATGGTTATTATTATTTGAAATTATGAGTCGGATTTAATTTCAAACCAGTTCAACGGATATTTTATATAAAGTATACTTATTTGAAGTATAAGTACTATACATATTTGATATGAGCAGTGATAGCCGAATAGTTGAAACTTGGTTTTTCAATCGGGAGTCCGAGGTTCGAATCCCAGGCACACACCACTGATTTTTCTAAAATTATGTGCGTATTAGAAGTTAATTATCACTGTTTTACGGTGAAGGAAACATCATGAGGAAACCTATATATCCAAGAGTTCTTTAAAAAGTTATTAAAGGTGTATGAAGTCTACCAATTCGTACTTCGCCAGCCTGGTGGACTGTGGCCTGAAACTCTAAATCTGAGAGAAGACCCGTGCCAGCCGTGGCACAATAATGGCTTGACGGAAAAAAAGGAAGACATACTTATCAGACGCATTCCATCTTATTCCTCAGAAGCAACGCATATGTAGCCAACCTTAGAGTCTGGGAATCTTTGCAGTCTTATCGGGGGTTAATTACAGATCTCCTTGGCGGAAGTATCCACTTATAATCACGTAAACTGTATACTCGTTTGTTTTGCATATAATACCATAAAAAATGCACCCAAATTTAATTTGAGATCCGAGATGCCATAAGATGTCTACATTTATATAAGATGTGGATAGATACAAGTGTTTTGCCTAAAAAATGGGTTCCGCTAGTAGATACCAAATAAGGACCCGTCAAAATGAATACGGAGCGATTTTGTGAACTAAACCAAATTTTGTGAATAGAAGGAAAATATAAGCTTAGTTAATACAACTACGCAATTTAAATTTGATATGAAACTTTTAAATATTGATGCCAGTGGTTGATAATGAAATATTTTATGTATTGTACATTTTGAAACTTATTGCACGTTTTCATTTAATATTCTAATAGTAGATTGGTGTTTCATGTCATATGTATAAAATAGCGACTACAATATTTATTTTCTGATTGGTCTAAAATAAATGTTAAATATGGTATCGAAGAAAAAAGTAATCATTTTTAAGTCATCATTAATCACTGATCATGATGAGTTTCTGATTACATCTTGTAACCTGTAATGATAGTTACAGATTAGAATAGAAATATCATTATAGATTACAAAATGTAATGCTTATCCTTAATCATTAATGTGTATTCACCAAATAATTCAAGTAGGTAATAATTTGTTTTTGTTTGTCATGTGATATTACAATTAATAAAGCAAGTTATTTTATAGTTACTAAGTAAATTTTAAGTGCTGAAAAAGACATGTCTCGGAAAAAATAGAAAAAAAAACTAAAACTTTTATATCGGATCCGTATCCGATTCGAAAGATTCAGTTTTTTTTAATTCAGTTAAAGTCCGACATAAAAATGTAGCCGATATATTTTTCCCTGATAAGAACGCAATCCACTTTGTCATAAGCGTTGATATGGCCCAAGCTTTACGACTTTCTAGCAGGTAGTTGGACGGTTTCTGTGACTTTCATAAAAAGTGACCTTTTAAATATTTGATTGACGGGCGTTTTTGTCCTTCCTGAGAACAAGTCTGCAGGTAGGTGAATGGAATTTCATTTAGAGTTTTATAGTAAAACCACTTCCTTGTTTTGATATGTTTATTTTTTTGAATATTGTTCTGCGTTATCCATTAAATTATTCTTTTTTAATACTTAAAAGAAATTCTAATTATAGAAGATAGATTTGCTAAATTGTATATTTGCATTAAATTCGCACTCAGGCCTATGTGAATTCAAATACGTATTACATTATTATGGAATAAATTTTCATTGTGAGCTGATAAAGGTACCTACTTAAAATTCAATATCGTGGGAAATTAAATAAGCTCAAGTTAATTAAATTAACTTGTATTGTAACCGATGTATTCCTTGTTTGCCTAATGAACTTCCCTGACATCATAAAAACGGCAAAAGAAATGTCTTCCCATAATAAGATGTAAGCCTCTTTGTAATTTAATAATGACTAGGATTCCCATCTCACGGATACTCCCGGGAACTCTCGATAAAAACAATATTCTGTGAGCTGCTTTAAAAACAATTGCTTTGTCCTTGTCGCTCACTCAATAAAAGATGAGACAAAGTGAGTGCATTCTTTATAATGCACTATTGTTGAGTTGAGATGTGCTTTTGCGAGTTGAATATAAAAATTTCACGGTTCAATCATCTCAAACGCTGTGCGACTATCCCTCTCTCACGCAGGACCGCTGAGCGTTGTTTCGCTCGCCTCGGAATCCTAGACGCAGCGCTGATATCGACGCAGCCTTATCACTAGCCACACAGCAAGCGATAATTACCATTATATCGATGCATTACAGAGTAATTTTGTATGCATTAGTCCCGGCTGAGAGGTTGTTCACATACCTGAATGGCCGTATCTTGTTGTACTATTCGAGAATGGAGCTCACATTCACATTTCACAGCAAAGTCAGTGTCGCTCGGGTCGTCGAGGTGGGAGGACGTGTTTTCGTCGCCGGGAGCCGGCGACCGCGTGTTCGATGTAATTTATCGCGAAACGAATGTTATTAGTAGTCGATTCACATTTTTATCCTTTGGAATTGAAGTTTTAAATTATGTGTCGATGATGTGTTAATAAAGTTTTGTGTTTGGTGTCGTTTTTTGAACTTTCGAGGCGGTGATTGGATATCGAAGTATCTTGAAGGTATGTCAACCAGTTCTGTGTGTAGTTTTTAATAATTACTGACGTAGGAGCGGATACGGGCGATTTCCTTTTGGTATGCAATACCAACCTGTTTATCGTCCGACCAAGCGTGGGAAGGAATTTTGTTTGTATTTTAGCAATGCCTTTGTTATTCCAATTGTTTTGTTGTTATGAAGGATCTTGAAACATGTTCTGACAGGCCATGAATCTCAACATGTTCATAAATAATTCGGTTTGGAGTCTGACAGACATTTTGATGTCTTAAGTATATTTAGTGCTTCGTCGTAGTTCTAGGTATTATGTCAAGACAAGAAAGTTTGATATTTATTAAAAGTACATAAATCAGCTTAATTTATGGTTTTCTATAACTTTTTCTTGCGAATTAGCAGTTGGATCATTTGATGATAAGTGGATGTCATCATTTATGTTTGCAAGATTGCAAACGAGTCGCAAAAGCATTGGACTATGAAAAAGAGCATTTTTTGCGCCTTTTTTGAAGAGCTCATTCCACATTCCACATTCTTCACGCCAGCGGAAGAACGATATCTTATCTTTCTTTCCGACTCACTAATATTATAATAAATACTTAATGTTTGTATTACTTTTTGGTTATTCAAGAAATATCGTTAGTTATTGCATTTGTATTTTGGCTTATAGCTAAAATCAACCGGTTCCAGGAGAAAGTTTGATAAAAAAGCGCTCATTTCTTTTCGCTTTTTTGCATTTTTGCTCAGTTTGGTGTGACCGTGATTAAAATATGTATCTGAACCGTCCCAATTGAAACTGCAAAGGCTAAATTTTGCTTAAAATTAAGTTATTTATACACGAACTCCTCAAAACATGTGTAATTCATTTTATTAAATAAAAAGTTTAATATAATTATATTGCTATACTATAATTAACTTATCAGGTGAAGCTATCAGTTATAGAGTCCATGGAGTAAATTGTTGTTAAATAAAAATATTCAAACAATCTTATCTCACACCAAGTCTCTATCACAGCTTAAGATTATAATTATGATTTGGTCATCAAGCAATCTAATAATGCATCCACTGACATTTATTTTTGAATATTCTAAAAATAATTGAACATATAGACAATTTTAAGACGATTTAAAAAGTAAACAATACAAAAATATAACGATATAAAGATAAAAGTTAAGATAAAAGGTACTTAATGATGTTTGGGAATAAGAGATTAAGTTGGTAACATGTTTGTCAGCTTGTATCTGGTGTATTTGTAGTAGTAATTGCCTTATCAGTTCTAACAAGAGTACAAGTTTCTTAGTAAACAGGAAACTTGAATTTGTCTACTGCTGTTAGCACACCGTTAAAAATTATACAAGTATTTTTGTACTGGTGTAGAAATAGTGGCGTAAGACAAACTTTTGATGCAAATGCAAATGTACGAGTATTAATATAAAAAAATGCAGTCGAATTAAGAACCTCTTTCTTTGTTGAAGTCGGTTAAGAAGGTGTAGGAATAATGTCACTAACTTTCAGCTAGTATGCCTGGTCGTTATTTATTTGAAGGTTTAACATATTTATTTACAAATAATTGAGTTTCACTCCGTTCTAATAAATCAGGAACTCACAACTGTGACTCCAAGCCTTTGCTCAAATTTCCAGAAGACAGCGAAGTTTCTTAAAAAAAATGATATAATTGGCTGTTGAAGAAAATTAAGTTTTAGTATTTTATCTCCATATCAAATGCAGTGTCAGAAGGAAATATAGAGCTTGTTTGTATCTGTGACGGGTTTGTACGCGCGTCAAGGCGTTCCGCACACGCCTGCCTGTTATCCAGTGTCCAATATCGCGAATCCTCTACCATTTAATGGTGAACCCCTTGGTCTTACGTAACCCACTTTGAAAAATCAAGCAACAGCCCAATCATTGATAGTTTTGACTTGGATGTTCATGTAAATCTAAGACGCGCGCAGGGAAGTTGTAACTTCAACCAACAGAAACTAATAGTAGGTTTATAGCAAGACTGGCTCAGAATAATCTTGTTTTCGAGCAATCTAGCCAACAGGCAAAGGAAGCACGCATAATCCTTCAGCTTGTGTGGCTTGTAACTGATTAGCAAAGGTAAGCGTAGGTCGGGAACATCCGGAGTTTTATGGGTGACCTTGCAGCTTTTCATGTTTCGGAAGACACCAGATACTTTCCATTTCAGATTTTAGTAATTAATTGTTGAAGACTTTCAAAAATATAAAAACAACAGGATGACCACCGACTT
>DWLI01004807.1:0-10566 GCA_018249915.1 Cecropterus dorantes dorantes
GCCCTTTTCGGGCTCTTCCCTGGCATTTGCGCTCACCGCACCTTCTGGTCTTTACGACGGCATGCGACCACGTATACCGCCGTCCTTCCCAAGGTCATTCGAATGGACGGTTTAAGCTTCCACTCTTACCGCCCGCAACCCCGCAAGCCCCCTTTTAGTCGCCTTTTACGACAGGCAGGGGATGCCGTAGCCCTATTCTGGTCCCGGCACTACAGGGATAAAGTAGTTTAATAAGGGATAGTCTGATAAACGTAACCGTAGCAGGCAGAGCCGGAGAAACAGTAGTAGTAGATAATTGAACTCAAAAGAGCAGTATGAGAGATTATTCCGAGCATTGGCTCGAATACGAGTGTTCCTACGTATGTCAGATCGGTATAGACAAATCATAGAACGAGACTCTAGTTAAACAAATAGAACATCAAAATAACACTAAAAGTTTGTAAACCGCGATCAATTCGTTCATTAAAAAATATATACGTTAAAAAATCCAATTCCTTATCCCAATTATGTGATTATAAAACATGAACGTTAAGCTTATATTTCTCGCTAAATGTAAACCGCAATAGAAATATAATTAGCAGATAATTACCATTTGTATGGATTAAAAGTTCTAATGAAACGCAATTAGTACGGTCGTGAAACCTCAATGTGAATACGCAAAATTAACTTTATTATCACTTAGCTTCGCTTCTTGTACTCTGTATTACAATATATTTCAATTGTTGCGCTTACAATGCTCTTTGTTAACCGAACAATGGCATATTAATGATTGTTTTAGTTTTCGCACTTAAATAGTGTTCGTAAATTGGAGACGGGTTTTTTTCTTCTTTGCAAATCATTTAGTATTTTATAATTACAGTTGTTGCAACTTTGGCACGCTTTAATCAATGTTAATTATTAAAGAATCCATTGATGGTAAAAATGTTGGCAGGTTTTCTATTAAAAACGCAATAATTAAGGTAGTAGAACTCTTTGTGGTTTGACTTCGGAAGCACCACCGCCTCATCTACTTCCACGTAACAACAGCAGTGTTATGCATTACTAAGTTCTCGTGTAAAGGATGTGGTAAGGGAGATATACTTATACGAGGTGTTCAAATTTTGACCTCAGGGGTAGCAACGCGTCCGCGTCGCTCGCTTCAGGTAGGACTTTGATCTTGTCTGGAATGGATTACAGATGTTCATGGGCGGCAATGGCCCCTCGCCATACTTACGTAGTATAAAAAAATATGAGCAACGCTGCTGTAATTGATCACATAGAACCACTGGTCTATGAGGAGTAAGATATAAGTGTTATAGGTGATTAGGGCCAGTTGTGACTACCATCACATGTACTTTATGTTTCTTGCTACTGTGATTTTATATTTAAAAGTGATGCCTAATTTCCTCTTACAATAATAGTAATAATCGCTGCTGTGTTCTGGTTTGAAGAGTATGGTAAATAAGGAGACAGATACAGCAGGCGATCCAACTTAGTGCCCGTACGTAGCTTAATGGTTAAACTTAGACTCTCAATCGGTTGGTCGGAAATACAAAACTCAGGCACACACGTCTGATTTTTAGAAGTTATGTGCATATTATCACTTTCTATTACTGTGAAAGAAAACATTGTGATGAAACACGCATGGCTATGACTTCTTTAAAAAAAGTATTCAACGATTTGTGAAGCCAATCTGCACCTAGGCAGGTTCACTAAAGCCTAACCTCTCTCGCTTTGAGAGGATACCCGTGCCCAACAGAGGAGCGTATTGAATTAACGACGACCACCTACCGTTTTCTATTAATACAATACCAATATTACTACATATTATAAAACAAAGTCGCTTACGGCTGTCTGTTTGTCCCTATTTATGCTTATATCTTTAAACTATGCAACGGATTTTTATGTGGTTTCTTTTAATAGATAGTGTTTTATGAAGGTTTATATAATACATGCATAATATAGCAGAGAGACACTGATAATTTTAGAGGTTTCTATGTGATGTCGTAAATAAACACATTTTTTGCGAATTAAATCAAAATAATGTGCTATAGTTTTTTCTTATATTTTTTAGTTATCGAACTTTGATACATTATTTAAATTGGAGGCGATACGAAGTTTGCCGGGTCAGGTAGTTCTTTGAATAAAAGTAAAGACAGATGGACAGACACACGTACATGACGAAGTAAATGTTTCATTTATTGCCAATTGGCTATGAAACCTTAAAATATTCATACAGCATCGACTGAATATTAATTTCTCATTAAGATAAGTTCCTTTGAAGAATTTGAGATAAAATATTGAATGCCGATGTAAGACGCTTAGCGCTACCCTATTAATTAACTCTTTGGTCGAGTGGCAGTGAGCAACTTCTTAACTCTGAAGGAGTAGCTTTAATAAATTAATTCATTAAAATACGTAGGTACGAAAATTGTACCCTAAGGGGTTTAATCATAACGTCATTAATTTCGTGCTAAATTAGATTGCGGCCGTTGTGAATTTTATTGAAGTAGTAAATGAACATTACTTTTACTTGACGATACGTGGCTACTGCCGTCCATGTATATCTGTAATCAACAGATAAGATTAGATTTTTACGTGAGGTCAGCCATAGATGCAACCTTGTTGTGCCCTGGGTAACAATCTGTTACCCCTGAGCATTAAGAATCTCTCGAATATGTGTCTCCTCTCTTAGGACGACCTTCGAACCAGCGTCCAACAATGCCATTATTAGGCAGAAATATATGTAGTACTACTGCTTCCGTTTTTCACACCGGAGGCACAAGGTTCTTCCATAAATTTATCGACATTAGTATTTGAACTATGAAATTTTATGGGTTTTAAGAAATACTTTATGAGTTTAAAGAAAGCGAACAAAAAGGTGTTCGTTAAATGGTGAAAGTTAGGGCATAAGTTACAAAGTTCCAAATTTAAGGTTCCTTGCGAGTCATTTTTCGTTTGTGCTAACTTTGTCTGCAGTATTTAATTTTAAGTTTAAAATTTGTCACCCGTCACAGTTGCTTGGTTTGTTGTTGTTCAGTTTTACGAGTCCATAGGGAAGCCTCACAGCATATACACGAAATACATATTGTATGGTACCGTGATATCAACCATTGAGACACCCCTGCGGACTACTTTCATTTGCCGCGACGAAGTGAATTACTTTTTCATTACATTTAGATAAGCTTTAACTACGGCCGTGTTTTACACGTCCTCTTAAATTGGAAAGGTGGGATTAACCGGCGGGTTAATCCTCTCCCCATTTCGTCTTGTTTTAGCATTTCTGAATTAGTTTCCATTTGTCTTACGTTACAATCGGCTGTCAAAATTGACTAACGCAATTAGGGGCGTTTCAGCAAAAGCGATTTAAGTAAAACTTTCTTGTTTACGCTGTCAGCTGAAGGGATGTCTTGGGGATCATTAATCACCGCACCTCATAGCTGAGATGCAAACAGCCTATAAATAGTTTGTTTGCCGCAGCTTGTAAAGGAAATTTATACTGGGAGATGTCAAGTTGTTATTTTCACCATATTTTTGCTCATTAGTGAAAATTAAAGCTGCCTATTTGAGCAATATTACTTTTAATTTTATATAAATTAAGTAAAGTTTTCGATAATGATGACATTATATTTCGTACTTTGCTTTTTAGATCTGCATTATATTAATCATTGTGCTTTCAAGTGTAATACATAACTCCTAAGAATAACGTACATAATAAATGTTATAGATATATAATATGCAAGTATTTCATGTTCTGACATCATAAATATTAAACTTAAACTTTAAGGCTCCTAGGTTGAAATTCAAGATAAACGATGACATGTCACTGACTTTTTTGATATCATGTTCATATTACAATACGCTAAGAAACATTATTTGAAGATGGTATAAACTATTGTTATCGAACCACGATTACACACCAAGGGTGTTCGAAGCGTTTCAACTTAGTATTCAGGGATTGCAACACTATGGCCAACCTCAGGCAAGACTGTTAATCTTATCTCGAGGATTGGCTAAACAAAGAACTCATCACGTGTGCTGAAATTACAAGTCGACAAAGGGCTGTCGCCGTCTCACGTCTGTTCAATTACTGTGAGGTTTGACAGATGTCGTATCTACCTCAGTTCAGTATAGAGATTAGGAATTCAGGACAGATCAGGATAAAGACGAATGCATTGTCTTGCCAAATGTACGTATTAACCTAAATGTACGGTTGGATTTACATCTACTTACATCAATTTATGCTACTTTATGGGATTTAAACATAAAATCCAGAAAAGCAAACGTATTGCTTGTGTGTCGTATGATACGTACAATTTTGTTGGGTTTTTTATTTTCAATATTAAATTCAGTTCTTGAAGAAAAATCTTATTTTTGTTCTTGATTATGTTAAATAGGTACAGTTAAATTCATTAATAATGACAATTTCGTATGATACCATAACATTTTTGGCTATTCAAATTAACCTTATACCGAGTTCCCAAAAGTCACATTACAGCTTTCACAGTTGACTACAATATGATCTATAAGCTATTTGCTATAAAGTTATTATATACTCCAAAATAGCACAACAATAATTAACGTACGGCAAGCTTATGCATAATGTCACTGTAACCGCAGAATACAGAATAATACTAAAATACCGTAGAATATGAAAATCTATTAATAACCAATCACAAATAGAAATGCACGGAAGTCACACATAAATCATGGATGGAGCTCATGTTTTATGCTTGAACCTTATACTCTCTACACTCTGCGTTGAAATGGAATAGCTTTCATTTTCTGGCAAAAACATCTATGCCAGTATGACGAATTTCTGCAACCTATCAAGAGATGGCGCCACTGGTATACTGAATCACGCTATCAAAGCACTTTTAACCTCCTGCATTTACACAAGCTTCGAGTAGAGACATTGAATCATAGCTACTTCCCAGACATGATCAGGGTGATCATGGGATGTTTCACTTTGCTAAACTAATACACGAAGTAGTTCTCTGCTGTATTTAATGTCTTCATAATTATATGTTTTCTGTGAATAGTTTACACTCAAAATTTACATTATACCTAGTTGTTTGGCAGGTCCACAGAAAATAGATACGCTTGCCTACATAAAGGTCACTTGCCTTGATGTTCCGAATCGTATCTGTCGATATTTATCACGGAGGGATTTATTATATGGAACATTTTAGCTATATTGGTATTTGTAAATCGAGGGTAGCAAGTATGGTCCATTGATAAATAAGTAAAGGGTAGCGACCTCTACATAAATGACGTATCTTGAAAGATTCTTATTTATTTACAGCAGCGCCCCTCAATTTCACCGGCTTTTAAATAGAACAACTTATTTTTTTATAACTTTTTAATACGGTGCTTGGACTTTAATAAAATAGTGATTATGTTACCACTAGGTACGAACTATAAATATATTTTCATTAATTCATATTAAATTCAGCAGTTTAGGTTTGTTAAAGTCCAAGTTCTAAAAACTCACCCAATCGCTATAAGCCCGCCGGGTAGATTATGATTTCAGTATTGTGAATAGCATATGACAATAATACGACAGTAAGTTTATATTGATGAGTATGTTTTCAACAAAATCGTGCGATAACTTACAATAGGTGAAAATACTCTGAATTTAACGGAAAAACCTTTGTGTCCCTTTCGACGTGGAACGCTTGAAAAAGGCTTTCACGTGCAGGTACTGACGTCCGGTCCGCATATATTGAACCCGACTGATTCCACGACAGGCAACTCAATAATTCAGTAGGATGACATGCCGTGCCCCAGAATATAGTTGAAGTTACCCAATTCTCGCATTCTCACCTTATTGGACTCGCGTAGTTAATATTCACAAGGGAAATGCGTCATGATCGTTTATTGAAAACAACCAACATCACACTCGAATTCAAACCAATTTGCGTAATGCAAATTAATTTTCAGATACCTAGGCACTCACACCTTTTCGAGCTGCTAATTTAGGTACTATATTTAGCTCATAATTTACGGCCAGCGAAATTGAATTCACATTTATTCGGATCGCAAACCCCGCAGCCGGCTTATCGTCGGAATTTATGCATTTTACATCAATAAAAAGGCTTTAAAACGCAGCCATCATAAAATTGAGTTAAAATCAAATTCTTTTATTGGCAAAAGGCAATTCGGCAGTATTTACAACTAGAAATGTTGCAGTATTTACTAATATTGTGTTTGTACTCCGTAGTACTAACATCACAAAAGAGTGAAGAATCCGGTAGTGACAGCGACTTTGGAGGGAACCTCGTATCTTCGTTAAGGAACGATGCAAACTTGGATTTATCGGTGGATGAAGATTATGAAGATTTACGCGCTGAGTTGCTCGCTTACCACACCGCTCTGGCTTCGATGCCATCTCGGCGTAAGATTATATTTCCATCTTTATAACAGTATAACTGGTAAAATAAAAATTTCCGGCTCAAAAAACCTTTTATGAGTCTTCTCATTTCATGGTTCTGAACACAACATTATAGGTTTTTAATATTATGGAAGTTCTCTGAACGTGGCTTCACTATTCAAACTATAGTTTAACATATTTGAACCACACTGGTTAAGCCAGTTTTAAAAGCTACCAAGCAACATACAAACAATCTTAAATTTTCAGCCATAAATTAGTTCAAACACCAGTTATTTAAGTTACTCGCAAAATAATTATTTTCAACATAATTTTCCGAGTGAATTTCAAATAATTTGCACCGACTATTTTACTAAACTGAGTGCTTATGCTCGGTTTTACTAAAACACCGAATGAAAATCCCAAATGATGGTAGCGGTAAACTCGCGGTAAATTAATATGTAGTGTATCGATGCGGTTTACGTACAGCGTGGAACGTGGCCCTGCATTTAGTAACTAGTTATTTGTAGAATGATGATGTATTCGTACTTGGTTCTCGACCCATCTTTGAAAATTTGTGACTGCATTATATTGTAGTTGTAAAATAATGATTGCCTAATTGTAAACGATTCAGTATCGTCATTTAATTTTATATTGAATCTAATCCTAGACGGAATCATGATCATCTTAAGTGGGACTAATCTTCTGATTTTTTCATTAGATTACCGGGCAAGATATGATATTACCTGATAATAAGTGGGCACTATCGCTTAAAGTGTCAATAAGGATTCAATCTAAAGTCAATCACAGATGCGTTCCTGCTCCCGAGAACTAAGATGGTCGCTGCATATAAAATGAGGAATTCGATAACAACACCCTTACGCGTTCTGCCATCTTGCAAATATCTAGAAACCTATAATATAGGTACTTATACTCAAACTCATCATTAAAACAAAAACGTAGCAGCAACTAATACTCCCGTTTTATGACAGATAGAGTTGTGCCACAAAGGATTACCATCTAGACAGGATTTACGTGTTTCTTAAAAAAAACTTCTAAGAAATCCATTACAGATTCACTGCTAAGAGCTCTTGTCACGATAAAACGTAAATAGGCAGGTAGATAGAATTTGTACAGCACGCTAGATGGTCTATGTTTTGTAGATAAAACACTTTAAATATCGTTACGAATACCTCTAAAACATGTCAACAACAAGTGGTACTTTAGTCTGCCGAAGTGAGAATTTTGGGTTCTACCTCTTCTGAGAACGTTAACTTATTTGTATGCCCGTCTCAGGATCAGTAAGGGTAGAATTTGAATTGTCTGGCTCTGTTTTGCAGTAGATTTGCAGTGGAAGTCTTTATGTGTGACCATTAGTCAACGAGCGTAGAAACTTTTATTTTATTGTTAGGTTAGGATTGCTTATTAATTGGTGGTAAAGAAACCACAATATTAAGCGCTGCTGTATTCTAAGTAGTATGGTAAGGAAGACATTCTTATTCAAGGCATTCCAACTTAGTCCTTAAGGTTAGTAATGCATCATAAGACGACCTCAGTCTGGATTCTAATCTTAGGTGTTCATGGCGGCATGCTGGTTTGATATTACTATACTAAATAAATCTAAATGAAACTTCAAAAAAATAATAAACGGTGTAACAAGATTCCAAAGTGGAACAACAGAAAAGTTAAGCGTTTACCATCATTTTAATTTGTCACTTGCTACGTAAGCCTATCAAAACTATATATTATGGGGTAAAGAGTGTCCTCATGCGGATATTTCCCCAAACGGCTGAAGGACGTCAACGTCCGGAAGATTTATAACATCTTTAAGGAACAATTCTCCCGACCGGAATAATAGGCTGGTGTCTCGTCCCATTCCAGATATTGAGATAAGCCCCATGTTGTCTCTACGAATACAGTTAAGGTAACATTTACTCTGATCTTCATTAAAATGAAGATGTAAGAGATAAGACTTTTTTTTCGATCTTTATTAAAAAAATAATCGATCATATCCTCAAAAAGGAGCAGAGAAAAGACACGCTTTAAAGCACCCCTTTTATACTCATAGCCCCATACTAGGATTTTCTCCTGTAAAGTGAGTACCATGGACACACAAAGACGAATATATACACACTCATATCCAGAACAGAATGTAAATGCATCATTCAGATATCTGTCTGGCCGGGGATCAAACCCGGAACCCATTGCGTTTCAGACGGGTAAGATGACCGCTCCGCCATGCGGGTCGTCAATCTAAGTATTTATGATTAATTTCATATACAATTTTTGTTAAATACGCTCACAGACTTTTACTGGTCGCAGTGGCTACTAACTTGAAACTTGCATCGAGTATAAAATACACATTCATTCGATAAAAAATAAAAATATTGCAAACATGAGAAAGAAAATCAAAACGCTCTGTAATTAAAGCGTAATAATCTACTTGTGCTGTAATTACTCGTATCTGTGCAGGTTCGTTGATAAGCACGCCGTGTTGGGCCCTCGGTGGAATTTGCATTAACCACAAGCTTTGTTCGGGTCACAAATACTTGGCCGAAGTGCCGGGATGCAAGAACAAACTGAACGTGTGTTGCTTTGCGTGGAATCGCTTCCAAGTACGTGATTGGCGAGACAAGGGAATTGGTAATATTGCATTCCCATGGTCCCTCCAAACAGACTTCGGTGGGGAAGGTATCGTGGACAGTAAAAATAAGGGAGGAAAGTCGAAAGGCGGCAACAAAACAAAAACTATAGCGTTGCTGTTAAAGCGGAATAAACTAATTGTTATATAATTGTGGTTTTCCTTGTTACCTTTTACAGATTTTCGTTTAATACCTCTGTAATACATCTTTCTATAGCGCTATCTACTTTAACCACTAAAGGTATGTCAAAGTTAGGATAAAAAAAAACGCTTTCTATACTCATAGTGCGGGACTAGGATTTTCTCCAGTGTCGCGGGTACCACGGGCACACAAAGACGAATACACAAACACCCAGACCCAGAACAGAAATCTAAATTCATCACTCAGATGTTTGTCTGGCCGGGAATCGATCCCGGAACCCACTGCGCATCAGTGCGGTATGGTGACCGCTCTACCACGCTGGTCGTCAAACAATAATTATTAATTATAATTATTTCCAGAATCTGAATTCTCAGATATCTCATTACTTTTGGAATGTTGATATAATGCAAAGTAGCAGGCTGATAAAGGGTATATTAAGAATAAATTTCATTTGAAAACATAATAAATACGAAAATCAAAATAGAACAGTATCAAAAATGAAAAAATTCTTATATCGTAATGAATATTTCGAAATGAAAGTTGTCCTTTCCAAATTTAAATTATTCATCTGAAAAAGTAAATCGCATTTATAACAGAATAAAATTTATTGTTATTAATCTTTATATTTATTCTGAAATATACGAATTTCACAAATAACTCTCAAAACAATTTCGTTCAAAATTAATTTATTATCAAAATTAAATTATTCCCCAATTTGCCGGAAGTCAACATGGCGGGTGCTTTCTTTACTTTTGAACGTTAATCTAGCATCCCTAATACAATTTGTACAAAAATAAATGAAAATTCGGTAAAGTATTTACCTAATACATAGTTGTCAGTCTTGGGGATGATTGAAAAGTTATTTCGCCGCAAGCTTCTATTCCAATTATGTTTTTATAAACATGTACGAGTACCTCCCTATTTTCCATTACGAGGAGAAATTTATTAAACGTAGATTGAGCAAGTAATCACAAAAGGCAATCGTAAATTTAACGTTGCCTTAATAAATTCCGAAAATTAAAATAGGGCTGTAATGAATTCAGTGAATATTAAAATTAAATATCAATATGATTTTTACATTTGGAATCAGTTATAACATTGCTGTAATAACAATTGTTGAATTAGTTTTTGACATTATTACCGCGAATGCTATATCACGGCCACACAAATACGATATTCCAATATTGCCAAACACGTATAAGGATATTTTCGCAGGAAATAGTGGTGGGAAGCCACTTTTGGGTTAGTATCATTGAATTTAATGCAATCTAACCTACTTTGCAGTAAAAAATGTTATTGTAAACTTGAAGATAGACCCTTTGAGACATAATTTCGAAACCGAAATGAACACAGTATATATAAGTCGACCAAGCTAACTAGACGAATGTCAAACGTGACGTCACTCGCAAACTCGCGCGTACTGATGACAAAAAA
>DWLI01004808.1:0-10565 GCA_018249915.1 Cecropterus dorantes dorantes
ATTTTGCGATTAGAGTTATATATTACATTTAAGATCCTGTTTTCTATAATAATTAACTCTAAGTTATAATTAAGTAGTTCTACTTTCTTAATGGATTTAGGATTTTCATGAAACTATCAGTGTAGTTTTTTATTCAGACGACTCGCGAGGCGGAGCGGTCATCATACCGGTCTGACACGCAGTGGAGTCTGGGTCCGATCCCTGACTAGACAGAAATCTGAATGATGAGTTTGGATTTTGTAGTGGGTTTGGGTGTTTGTGTATTCGCCTTTGTGTGACCGTGGTACCCACGACCCAGGAGAAAATTCTAGTGTAGTGTAGGATAGTGTTTTAAAAAATGTGTTGTATTCCATATTTTATTATTAAATTTCAATTTCAAATACAAGGGGAAGGTAACAAGATACATTTCAGTAATTTTTAATGTTTCTTTTGATATATAGATTTTAAGGTGTGTAGGAGTACCTAAACCTACTTACCTCCCAACAGAAAATACGGCGAGTTTTCTTTTAGAAGTGAAGGAAGGAAGAAGATCATGTCTAAGGTACAAAACCAAGTACCAGATGGTTATAGTAGGTACCTATCTATAAGACAGCAAACGTTTTCTTCTAATATTAAAGCAATCTAAGTACGTACCCAAAGCAGTAGCAGTATGTTATGTTAAAGAAGGTAAAGTACCAATTTATCTCTTTATTTTTTAATATGCACATATTATCAACAAAGGATCCAGGGCATGTGTTGGTTAATTCGTCCGTCAACCCATTATTGTCCCACTGCTGGGCACGGGTCTTCTCTCAGATTGAGAGAGTATCAGGCGTAGTCCACCGCACTTACCAAGTGCGAATTGGTGGAATTCACACACCTTTAAAAACTTATTAAAGAACTCTCGGTTGCGTTGGTTTCCTCACGATGATTTCCTTCACCGTAAAACAGTGATAAATAACTTTTAATACGCACATAATTTTAGAAAAATCAATGGTGCGTGCCTGGGTGTCGAACCTCGGACTCCCGATCGAGAGACCGGGTTTCAACCATTCGGCTATCACTGCTCATATCATTGTTGGTTCACGTATAGCGCTATAAATCGCTTTAAGTATTTCGTGGATATGATAAAAAAGAACGTAGCACGTGTGTCACCGAATATATGCCAGCTGGCAGTGTGAACCGGGCGGTTCGCTCTTGACACTGTTGTGTAACCTCAGCCCGTTTATCCTCCTTGCAATACCACTTCATCGTTCAATATTTATTGCATAAATCTGCATAACGACTACGTTTTCGTGACTAATCGCGGTGGGCGAGACCGATTTTTACTTTACAGATGTGACCTTTCCGACGGACACTCCAAGGCCTGAGGCCACAGAGACAGTCAGTCTGTGGGGTCCTAATTGGGTATTTTTTTGATGTTTGCGTAACGATGTTTTTTATTAATATTTATAAGAGAATCATTTAAATCCGTGTTATAAATTGAAATGATTTTTGATTTCCTTTCGCTAAACTTTTGCACATATAATTTTAGATGGGCGACTGTAGTGATAATCTAGTAGTTTGAAACTTGGCCTCTCAATCGGAGAGTCTGAGGTTCGAATCCTAGACGAGGCAGTTTGAAATCTACACTCCAAAGATTTAAAATAGAAAGTCTCAAACTTGCATGAAGTCTACTAATTTGTACTTGGCCTTCATGGTAGACTATGGCCTCTACCAGAGAAGAGCCATGCCCAGCAGTGGGATACTCATGGTTGGTGACTACCCCTATAAGTGCCAGCGTTTTGCAAAGAAGGAAAAATGACGAAAATAAACAAGGAAGTAGTTATGTAAAGTAGAATAAGTAGGTATGTTGTATTATCCCTGACTTAATCAAGTATAAATTAATATGCTTTAAATCAACATATATTTGACAGATTACATTTATAGCTTTTTAACAGCAGATCCGTGGTCTGGGATTTAAATTAAATCTCAGCGTTTATTGCACTTTGATAACACGTAGAAGGTCACGCGAATATACGCACTAACGAGACAGGATATAAAATATTAGGAAATTGATTCCACTGCTTAGATAAATATAATATTGGTAACATAAAGTAATGAAGATTAAAATTTATACGACCTTACTTTAATTGGGACGTATACAGTGAAAAATATCGGCCTCGTTTCCTCGAGTAGGTATCATGTATTTAGGTAATTAATGTCAGTGTAACTAATTTCTGTGTAATGTCTAAAATTGATTCGTGATTTATGAATATTGGGGTGTAGATGTTGTACACTCTGATTAAACTTTTAGCAACTATGTAGAATCTGAGCAAATTGAAGAGAATTAGTTATAATATTATCGAAACATTCAACAGGTTTAATATACTTAATAACTAAATAGTAATAATAATAACAGCATATTTTTTACCTCTTTTTGGATCTGTGATCGCCGGAGACGATTTCTTGATTCGTGCTTCAGTTAAGTTCGAAAATGTTACTTGGTCTCTGTTTATTATAGTTTTACTAGAATCCACCGCAGTTCGACGCCGGGAGCATTATATTTTGCCGTGTTAGTGCTGCTGTGTTTTCTTTCATAACGATGTGCTTCAACTTAGTTCTCAGAGGTAGCTTCCCACTTAATGTTGATATAAGCATATAAGTAATACACGTAATTACACGATTTAGCAATGTAAATTCATATCTGTAGTCCACAAAAGGTTCAATCATCACACATTACTTGAGCAAACGATAACATTGATTCGTTTGTGCAGATTGGAATAAACATGCCATATTTCATCTCTTGTTTACGGGCTTCGGTCATAGCGCAATAGAAAAAAAATCATTAATAACCATTTACTATATCGAAAGTGATTACAACAGTTATAGTACGCGCGTGAAATCGCGCGGCACGGTTATATTATAAAATAATAGCATTTGTATTTGCATAATTAGTATTTGAACGAAAACCTTCTGTTGCATATTAATGCAATGAATTCACGATCTTGAGTATTATTTTTACTGAAAGATAAATAATCGCAATGAGAAATCAGTTACTCAAAACACATCACATACGATGCAGATAATTTTCAACACAGGCACGGCCTGCATGCCGAAACATTACCTACTCAATCATATCACAAGTGATATGACTTGCGATGCGATGTTTTAGGGTCTTTTATTTTGCTTTTTTTTCTTTTGTTCTAAGTCGTGACCTTCAAAAGGCATCAGACGCCGTGTATATGTTTTCTATGTATATGTATATCTTTGGATATTAGATTTTGAAAGTAATGAGCAATAAGAAATGTAGCATTCCATTTTGGTCTAACGTTTTACGCATGTACAACTCCGTGCTTGTTTACTATTAAATAATATTAAATAATTTGTTTTAGTGAAAAACGTGACATCAATGAGCAGTGATTAAGGTTAACACTTTTTAGTAGATTCTACGAACCTTTGCGAATAGCTTTTACCATTTTGAACCCCTTATTTCCATCGTTCTACATCGGTATATTTTCAACTTTGTTGCATGGTTGCTTCAAGCCGTGAAGTTTCGGTCAGTACGACCGTATGTTATAGGTTTATTACAACATCAAAATTTGCCAATATTTGCTTAAATTGACCGTACTATGGCTCAATATACAAATGTTTACATATGAAATATTTATTGGAGTATCATTGGCGCTGATTAAGTGGCATCAAGTTTCGTAATACTTCACCTTGTTCGTTCGTGACCGATGTTATTAGTTTCCAATGCCTCGATTCAGCTCATTTCACTGATCGCCAAGAAATCGACAGTATATTTAAGGTTTGATTTATTAAACAAATAAATGTAACTATTAATTACGGAATGTTATAGCGTTATCTTGAACTTTTGGGACCAAAAGTTCACGAAATTGATTTTATAATCAAGTTTGGTGTTTGTTGTGATCAACATTATTTACGATATTATAATGTTTTGTAGATTAGGCATAATATCTCTATATGATGTGATTTGAAGTGCAAAAAAGCGTTGATTTCTTTACCTTATTGTTAATTACGAATATGTACATGGAATTAGTGGATTCGGATTGGGTTGGCGAACTCGGCTAGTCGGTTGACTCGGGATTCAGAAAAATTACAGCAAGAACGAGTGGTAGAACGAGTATGGTTTGACCAAGAAGGAACTTCAACCAGACTTAAGTATAGCGTAAAGTAACCGGCAACCACAACTATCCACCGAGACTTGGTGGAACGTTGTGGTGCCGGCTTAATTTATTATGAGGCCATATCTTAGTACTCGGGAGAAGCAACGCATCTGTGAAGGATTTCACAATGAACCCCTGTTGTATATAAAATTGCTTAAAAAGGCAGGCAAGGGTCTAGTGGCAGCAGCGACCGTGTGCCATCAAGACTGCATGCTTGTTTGCTATTGCAATCTTATAAAAAATAATCATGTGTGTGGCTTAGTAATCAACTTTTACTTAAGGAAGCCGATTGTAAAAATGAATATTTTCTTCCGTTTAAGTTTAAATTTGTTATTTCAATAAACGCAGAATAGAATAGATAATACTTAGTACTTATACTTTTATAATATTTATTGTACTGAAAATTCCTTGAATCCTTCAAATATTACTGAAAAGATTAATGATTTCACGTTTAACTTAAAAATACACGCGCAGAACAAATTACAGGGTAAAATAAAAATAAATATTATGGACGTGAAACTGAGGCGGTTGCGTTGACATTGGTGAAGCCTTATAATTTATGACAGTGTACCTGAATATTCATGACAGTAAATTTATAACTTCATAGCGGTCAATGACGAATGGCTTGCTGCATACTCTGTCATCAATGGTTTTTATGTTTTATTTCACTATAGTTAAAGTACTAGTCCTTTCGTCCATTTAGCGTTCTGCTTCTGAGTACCGCGTTCAATGAACGAAAGAATACAACAGATACGTACGGGACGTAGGAGAGTGTGTTGTAAATGTACAACAGACTCTCCTACTATGACAGATGACAGTTGTCAATCACAACAAATGTACAACAGATACGTACGAGACGTAATAGAGTCTGTTGTACATTTATTATGATTGATAGATGACAGTTGGCAATCACAAAAAATATACCACAGATACGTACGGGACGTAGGAGAGTCTGTTGTACATATGTTGTGATTGACAGATGACAGTTGTCACAGGTTGTCGCTCTTGTCTTGCTTGCTTTGGGCAAATAATAAAGGTCATAATCATCAATTATAGTCCAACACGTTTGTATAATGATGTATAAGTATTTTTATATCTTAGTAACATTTTCGAAATGGGGTTAGAACTATAGTTAGACCATGGAGGTGCCTCTGTCATGCTAATTTTTGGCGTAAGATATTTCTGTGTTACGGTGGAAGCCGGACGTACATAGGGTTTGCCCATCATAGAAGACGCAGGTAGAAAAACTGTTCTAAATGGAGTTTGTCATCCATGGGTAGCAATAACCACTTACCATTCGGTGGAAAGCTAGCTCGCTTGGTACTTCAATCTTAATAAAAACAGTGTTAGCGAATCCTAGTATCTACTTCGATTACGAAAATATTAATGTAAATCCATAAACTTGAAAAGATGTTTTATGAAGTAGAGTTCTATTGATTTACGAAAGAGTTTTTTGAAGGAGAGATTAGATTATATGAGATTCCTAATCACTAAAACTCACTCAGTGACCACTACGTATATAGGGAAGATTCGGGATCTCCCGCGGATAGTGACCGACCGACGCATCGGCTTCGCCTTCGGTCACCCTCGGCAAAAACTTCGGCTCAGACCAAAATGGGCCGAAGATTTAACCAAAGTTGAAGGTTTTAGCAAGCGCCTAAATTGAACGAACTATAACGAATACAGGATTCCGCGATCGAGATTGAGAAGCGCAAGAGTAAGTGAAAAATCCATTGTGGGCTTACATCGCCAATTGTGTATGAAATTTCGACATTATTCGAACTGTTAGTTCATCATTTTACTAACTTACTAAAGATATTTTAATCAGTTCTAGAAGTTATTTATATTCAATCACAACAGATCTCAACGAAAACAAAAAACGTTTAAGCGAAAATCGTTTTGGCCAATTAAGAGCTTAATGCCTTATGATTTTTGAACCTTTGGCTTAGCTTAGCCTTCGGCCGAAAGTTTGCGGAATTGGTCAAACAATCGGTTACAACTATGGCCAAATTTCGACCTTGGGTCGGCACTACTCCCGGAACCTAAATATTAAAAGTATATCAATATTGTGAAATATATGAAAATCGTGAAATTCATCTCATTTATCAAAATGGTGCTTAAATAAATCACAACGTATGGGTTTTTATGTCAGTAAATAGCTAATAATTGAGTTAGATATGGTGTGAAGTATAAACGTGGAAGGCACTAAAATGCAATGAATGAGAATGTTACTTGTATTAGTGTCCACGTGTAAAGAAACATGTACTATGATGTACGTATATGTCAATAATGTGCAACCATAAATCATTGTCCACGAATGCATAATAATCTAAGTTGAAAACAAACAGTTCACGTGATCTGAAATAGGTTCTACGTAGCAAGATGAAACATTGTATAAAATCTTTTAATAGATGTTTTGTTCACATAATTATGTATAATACATTGACCAACCGTGTCATAGAACAAAAAATATTGGGTGCTTACGCCGCGCCGATCCGGAATACGTATCGTTATTAAATGATTATGACGTTTTATTTTGTTTCGATTTGTACAGGATGTGACAAGATCCGCAATGTGTCAAATGAATATGTAGTAGAATTAATTATTGACTACATTAGTTTCAATTTAAACTAACATTTTTGTTATATACCTATATTATTTATTAAATATACCTATAGTTTTACCTTTTATGTAATTTAATAGCCATAATATACGTTATAATAAACGATTATTAGATGATTGTTGAAACAATGAATCAATTAAGTATAGTTTTTAATTTCAGTTTAAACGATAATTAAGGCTTTTAAGGTGTCGATGTCGCCATCTAACGTAAAACAGCCGCACTACATCTTGAATCAATAACCTTTAGTTAACTGCCAACTAACGAAGCAGAAAAGAACCACACAACACTGTTTTGAAACTTGAATGAAATTCTTGTCAAAGGGTTTTACAATAGTAATATTCCACACAAACAGATAAAACAACTATCGTAAATTAAGGGCTAGTACATAAATATAATTTCATATGTGAAAGAAAGTAGTTTCAATAAAGTTAGCATCACTTTAATAGTAGTGTTAGTTTTCCATGTGCGTTGCTTCATCAACAGATGGCGCGGTGTTTCTTGGTAAAACAGTATAAGGCTGTGTCATTGTTGATTAACGTGAAATTGATCTTGTAAAGTAATAGTTTAATCCAATCTTTTGTCACATGAACTGAAAATAACGTTTACAACGTAAATTTAATGTACACCGTGTGTTTGTTGTCGTATATTATTACGAGTGAGAGGTTGTGTTGAGTGCGGCGGCGCGCGCGGTCGGTAAAGCAGGCGCCTCGGTCCGGTGGGCGAACGGGCGACACGCAAGCGCTACAGGTAGGTTAACATTCACGCTCCGTCGCATTTGGTAGTCCTGTGGCCTGTGCGCACTCGACGCGGCCCTACCGCACACACCGATACCGTACGCGAACGACGAAATGCCCGAGGATCTGTGACCGGTGACCGTGTGAGTGATCCAACCGAGTGTCTGTTTGCACCAAGTGATTGTGATATGACGAGGAAGAGCGCAGGCGCCTGATAGTGCCACAGCAGCGGACCTTAACGGTAAATTTGCCTCTTCAGTGTTTACTCTCCGTCAGGTGACTGAAGCCACATTCTAAGAAAATTAGGGCTCGATTCCGTGTGTTGTACTTTATCAAGCGCATTGTTCCACATTCGTACGCTACAACTCGAGTTGCCTTCCACGTAGCCCCTTGCGGTGTTTACTCGTGAATTATGACACCGATAGGTGATGCGCTAGTGAGACAGGCAACGAACACCTCATAAGTCAATACGTTGGTACAGATTTCGAAGAAAGTCATGTGAGTTTTGTGGAGTTACATTCTTTTCTCGGCCCGAATTTACCGTTGCAGAAGAAAGTTAGTTTAGAGAACATACATATCTAAATGTTAGGTGGAATTGTTAACGTTTATTTCACGCGAGAATCTTATTGGAAGAGTAAAATGTCATAACCTGTTTTGCTGAATAACAGTAAGTAGTATAAAAAGAGCTGCTATAATTGATTTTCATAGAATTTTCCAGTGTCTTGTGTATCTTCACATACATAAGAAAAGATTAACGTAGGTAAGGTAGGGTATTTTCATAATTAATTTTCAATCAGGGTTGTCGGGTTCTGATGACACTTCGATGTGTGATCAATCATAATAATAGATTCTTGTCATCGCCGCCGATGGTCGCTCATCTAGCTAGAACAATGATATCCCAATTTCCCAATTCCCATAGAAAGTTGTAAACAACACAGGTCCCGAGCGTCATTGTTTATTCATATTGAAGATTTACGTGTTGAGCATCAATAAGAATTACACTCATATCGTAATTCGAATAAATGATGAAGCATTCGTTTTTTGCTCTTCTCATAGTTTTAAAGCCACTTCGGAGTTATATTTAATTTGTTGTCGTAACCATGATTTTATCGTAACAATATCGGGTTACTAGGATACTAAGTTTATTAACAAAATTGCGTTGCAAAGCAATTTTGTCGTATGGTGACTAATTTCCTGTTTGTGAATTTGAGTGACCCTTATAGTAATTGAAATGGTTATATTTTAAATATCGTCTATATTTTAAGGATCAACAAACTATGAAATACAGTTGCAAAATAGAACGCGCTAAGTAAACATCCCTGCGATCAGTGTGCTGCCCTACTGTTTCGGTCTGGTGAAGATTGAGTATCATCTCAATTACATGCAGCGATATATTTTTAAATACGGCCACAGAGCCTATCATAATTATTTTTAAATTACTAGACTTCTGCAATGATCTTATATATAGGTATCACACTAATTCGTGATATCATATATGTGATGTTCTTTAAAGTTACTGTTTTACACGTAGGCAATTCAATTAACGTAAAAGTATGCTGTAATGTGTAAAAAAATATTAATCGAATCCAACATAAGATAATTATGAACTACAGCTTTCCATGCAGATACAGGCAAAAAGGTAAACCTACCGCGATGGCAAGCTTATTAGTTTTTGTCGTGTTAGTGATATTTGCATATTAAAACTTATTGTTAAGATGGCTTCGTTGAAAATGATTTTCACAATAGAAATATGATAATTACTAACAAGTTTAATGGACAAATTCATTCACATTTGCATATAAAGAACTCTTTAAGATAAACGACCCAAAATTGATTTTGCAAATAAACGAACAAAACTTACTCAAAAAGTCTTTTCATATTTAAATAAAGTGCAATTTATCTTTGCCGTGCAAAATAGTAGTTTCAGACAAATTCCTTTTTTTATTAGTCAATATTCTTGACATCGAAAACGTATTAGAGTTTTCTGCATATTAATTTAAAAAATCGTGCACGACTTTGGTTACGATATTTCGTCGCTGTCTTTAATTCCATACAAAAGACATCAACGAGGACGACACGATAATCGTGAACTCCGCACAGTTTTTTCTGTTATTTTTTTGGATGAAAGTAACATATAGCTCAAATATCAAGTGGTTATTTTCAAAAATCATTTCATATTTCGCTGTCTCATTGTATTACGTAAAACATAGTACCTACAATGCGGAAAAGACCGTATCTAAATGATGAAGTTAGCTTTTTGGGTTGGATTTGGGCGTCTGTCTTGTAGCAATGTGTACTCAACTTTGTTTATGTCCATAGCACACTTGATAGTTTATACCAATATCCCACATTAGGAGTAAAGCGTAATTTACAAGCATTATTTAGTAATAAAAGATATTCTTCTATAGCTATTTGTACAACATTCTCATGTGAACGATCTTAACCACAACCGCGTAAATTAACGAAGCCAGTGCTGGCTTTTAATACGGTTAATACATAGGTACCTGTTCCGATCCGATCGGTATCAACAGCAAGTTCATTTATCAAGTTACGCTAAGGTTAATGCGATATGCGGTTGTAACAGCTAGACTGTACTTTGCATTATGCGGGTTGTAATTTATTGACCTTTACGTATGCCGATAGTAGCTTGCGTGTCTGGTTTTGTGCAATTAAACTTGATAATATTTCTTAATATAAGAAACTATATAAAATGTGCGTTCCTTATTACTAAATTTGCTTAGTCCTCTGAAAAAGTAGGCTCTTTCCCAGATATTTTTGCATAGAAGAGGAAAACAGCTATACAATTTATTACTGTTAACGCGGGGATAAATATCGGTAACAATCAGAAGGTGCAAAGGTCCTACCTGGAATCTGTCATAGGTACATTATTACTCTTTAGGGTAAAGATGAAACACTCCAAAATTACAAATCTGCCTTGAACTTCTTCTGTAAATCAAAACACAACAAAAATACCTGTTGCTATAAGGTTGAAATAGGCTTCTCTATCAAAAGTTGATACCATTAAAGTTATAAAAGTATAATAAATATTATGTTAAAAGT
>DWLI01004809.1:0-10565 GCA_018249915.1 Cecropterus dorantes dorantes
CACACATACTCTTTTTTTTTGTGTAAACAATACTACCTAGCTACCATAGTCTAATTTTAAAATCGAAAAGGTAAGACACATATACGAGACATTCCAATTAGTCTATAGGAATAGCAATTTACTTTTTTTAGTTTGATTAAAGGATTTTGATTTGTATGAGTAATATTTTACAAACGCATCTGTGATCGACTTCAGGTAGAACCCTTGTTCCATTTGGATTTGCGTACAGATGTCCATCCAGCAATGATAGATGCATGCTCATTTCGTCAACCCATTATTGTCCCACTGCTGGGCATGGATCTTCACTCAAAATTTTGGCCGCGCTGGCCAAGTGCGAATTGGTAGACTTTACACACCTTTGAGAACTCTTTTTGAAGAGAACTCTCAGGTGTGCAGGTTTCCTCACGATTTTTTTTCTTAACCGTAAAGCAGTGAAAAGTCAGTAGTGTGTGGGATTCCAACCTCTGATCTTCGATCGAGAGGCTGAGTCACGACCATTAGGCTACCACTCCCATGCTCGTTTGTTACGTGAATTTTATGAAGAAATAAAATTATGTCACAAAGGTAAATAAATTGAACAATTTCTCCAAATGGAACTCTATATTCATTGCGTCAAATATTCACACGAAACGAACATTTATATCAGCTAATTGAAAGATGAACCCGGATGCAACAGTCGCATGAATGTGTAATTAAAATATCAATCAATAACATTCCATCCAATCGCTCGGTTTGAATGTGCTGTTAAGTGGTTTACGACGCTAATAAAGTATCAATCATTTATTCACACATCAGCCTTTGGATATTGCTGGTTAAAAACCTTTCTATAATTATCTAATGATGATAAAAACAGTATAATTTGGCCCAGGAGGTGCTACGGTTACACAAATATCTAGCGTCAAGCATTTATAGCCTTTCAATGATTATGTTTGGACACCTGTTGACTTCGTTTTCGTTTTTTCGTTTAAAAGAAAATCTTTAACTTAATAACTAAATTGATATGATTAATATGACCGGACCACCTCAGTTCTCAGAAGTTACAATGCATCTGGTATTCACTTCAAAAACCCAAGGAGGAGTTTAAGTAGAAATATATGCAATATATGAAGTTGATAAATTTGAAGATGCCTATGGACGGTAGTGATCCTTAACTATCAGATGAAAAACCATCGATATCAAGCTTTTTTGCAACTTTAATCACATGAAATACACTACAATTCCTGGCTTTTCTTCACGATTGTCGTGTGTTGACCAGTCTTAGCTAAATTGCTTGTTAATTAATCTTGTCATACTTTGTGCTTTTTATTTGATAGCACCGGCAATCATATGGGCACAAATGTCTCATGACGTCTAAACGAAAGCTTGCTTCTGGGGTTACCTGTATAAACACCATTAGGTTCTATGTCCAGCAGTAAACCTCAAAAAATTATCTATGTAGTTTTTTAAAAATGTGTTTTTAGAATATTGGATAAATAAGCCTTTTATTCGAATCCCAATTATAAGATTTAAAAGCTAAAAATGAAATAATTGAACCAAACCGGTCTATCTTGTTATCGTTTATTTAATAAATTGTAACTTGTTTTGTTTTTAGAATACATGCTTTCAATTAAATTTTTCAATATATGCTCTGGTTAAATATTGCAATCCAACTGCATTTCAAATATTCGTAGTTATCCTAAATGGATTGCGTTGAATTTTTGCATATACATTTAGTTGGGATGACAATGTGTTGTATGTAGACATTTTAAATCCAATATTGTCTTGGAAGGTCCATAAGATAGGTCGAAAGATTTAGTAGGAAGAGATTTTTTTGTAAAGTAATAAATTGATACTCTTCGGGAGCTTTGAATCGATAATTAGCAAGAAGTATCCAGGGATCGCGTCAGATGGAAAACTCTCATATCGGATGCTAAGGCCCTTCTTGGGGCGTTGAGCCTACAGAGTAAGTAGTAAGTAAGAAATAAATTGATAGTGAATATCTATACTAATATTATAAAGCTAAAGAATTTGTCTGTTTGCGCTCAGGCTCATCTCAGGAGCTACTGGTTCGAATTGAAAAAAAAACTTGTGTTGAACAGTCCATTTATCGATGAAGGCTAATAGGCTTTATAATAACTTGCTTTGTTTGTTTCTTTTTTTCTTATGTAGTAGCGGCTGAAACCGCGGGGTACAGCTAGTTTTATTTAAATATATATATATTTTGCATTTCAGAACACATACTTTTTTTTTAATATTAATATTACACTTAATGGTCGTATTATCTGCTATTTGAATGATTACTATTCAATACGGGTGACATATCCCTGACCCGTATCGCTCATTACGTATTCGTACCGCGAATGGATTATTGACATTCGCTCAGTGTCGACCCTTCCTGGTTTATGACCGGTCCCTGAACAAGAAACCATAAGGAGACAACTTACGTTTTGTAAGCTAACCCTTTTTTTTCAATATTCTGTTAGAATTTGTTACTTTATTACGTACCTTTATAAATTTAACGCAAGGGCAAGAAAGGTTTAACGCGGGTGTGAAGGGATGTATTTATGTCTTCGATTTTAGAAATATATTCGTAAGTAACTAATGAGATTTCTACCTCGATTAGAATTGAGGACCCCGTTGGTGGAGTGGTCATTGGACATTCTGGTCCGGCACGTAGTGGTCCCCGGGTAACGATCTCTAGCCAGACAGAAATGTAAATGAAACATTTAGATTAGTGGGTCTGGGTGCTTATGTATTCATTTTTCTGTGTTTCCAAAGTACCCATGACATAGGGAAAATTCTATAGTGGAGCTAGGACTGTAGTAAGTGCGTAATTGATTACCAATAGGAAAGTTACCTCTAAGCACATTATCTATAATATTGAATCTGTAGATAATGTTCATGCAAATTTGTATCAGATTTTTTACGAAGTTATAAAAGAACTCACTGTTAAAAATATTTTTTCCGCTATTGGACAAAAATTTCCATTTCATTTAATATTTGCAAAGGAAAATTACAGATGTTTTCTATCGTCAGCGATTAAGGAAAAAAGATAAACACGGATTACCATTATGTATACGTTTTCTGTCATACCCTGCAACCTACTTTGCAATGATAGGCGAAAGCTTAAACAACGTTGTTTTGAGGCAGTATGCGTTATTTAATTTTTCTATGATATGAATATATATTTAGGAAAAGAGAAGCCGTTTTTTATATTTCTTTTGCTTCGCATATAATCCTCTAATAAATAAAAACAGCCTTTGATTTTTGTATAAAACAGAAGAAGCAAATGAGCATGCAGTCCAACAGATGGTAAGTGGTAACTGCCGCCCACGGACATCTAACATAACATATGTTATATCAACCCTAGATAAGATCAGTCTTATCTCTCAGACCAGTTGCTACTTACAGAGGACTTTGATATAAATTACTTTCGTGCTTCTTATTTATTTTTTGAATTTGCGGTATTATTTATATAGTCTTAATTTTTTTCGTTACTCGTTAACTTGTGCCACTGAAACACGTTCCTTATAGTGCCTTTTACAAAATGTAAAAAGTTGTAAAAATTAAAAGATTCTCTTTCATAGGACCGTTGAAGGGACTTTGTAAAGTGTTTCAAGTTTTTTATAACACCTTAACCTTTTGCTTCCCGCACTTCGAGTGGAAGACTTTGTTTAATATTAACATGAAAAAAATTACAAGAAATATTTACTTAGCCCTAGGCATCGTTCATTTGTCTTTATTATTAGGGTTCCGTGTCAGAAATAAAAAAAGAAAACTCATAAAATCACCAAAAAAGGTCCTTTTTTTGTCTATCACTAATTAATTATGAATCCATAATATTTACTGCTTTTCTGTTAGTTTCACTAAAAACGAAATTTAACTAATAATTACAATACTACCCTAATTTATCTTATTGCTTAAAATACGTTTTTTGATATAATAAATATATTTATCAATACTGCTCTTGATTATGTTTATCTCAGTTTAATTTATCTTAGAGAATAAGTTATCATTTAATTAATATTCATACCGTATTTATTATATTTGTTTCTAAATACCAGATCTAACAGTAAGATAATTATGTAAATGAAGACTGAATTAATGAAGACATTAATGTATTATTACTTCAATTACTGAAGAGACATTTTGTAAGCGCAATATTTTATGAAACACTGAATGTGATTACTAAGTTGAATGAATTTGAACTATATTATGTAGACTCTATAGTTCTATTTTGTTTGAGATTTTATTACATCTGTTTTGTTTATAAAGCATTACACTCAGGCTAGACTTAGGTAATTGCTCTGGTTCTTGTTTTTGCGAGACAATTGGATCTTATTACAAAATGATTCAAACTTTATTTGTAAATGATCTTGTCTAGAGTAAAATTTTACGTTATTTTTCATTTAGAAATCTTTTATTTATCTCTTATTTATATTGGAAGATTTTTCGTTGAGGAAAATCTGTGACGTAGTTACAAGATAGCGCCATCTATCTGTGACTTTAGAAGATTTAACGAGTGACTAGTAAGTTTATCTATGTACCTGTGTTTGATTCTTTAAAATATTGTTATCGTAATCCATATTGTATTAACACTCAAAGCTATGTTAATACATTTTGAAGGCATTATATTCTATTTTTTTTTCCACAACAATGTAATGTGTTGTCGTCTATTATTATTTACCAAATATTGTTACTAGAATCAATATGAACAACGCGTGTCAAATAAAACTAATTTGATTAAGTGAAATAAATATAAGATAAAAAAAATTATTGTAAAATAAATATTTAACTTTTTATTTCTTTTATTACACGTTTGTATTACACGATTTGAAACTGCTTGATATCGTACACCACCTTTGCAAAAGGAGTTCTCCCGAGAGGCCTGTTGATCATGCCTAAGGAGCTGCCTTGCTCCGAACGTTTAAACCAGTGATTCCCAAAACGGCAAAAGTGGACCCCAGGGGTCACAAGAAATTGACGGTGCATAATTTGTATGCGACGGCCACGAAAATGTATATGCTTTCGATTGTGAAGAACTAAAATATTTTTTGGTCGTCAAATCGTAAGGTCACCGGTTTCAGACTATTTCGATTTGGCGAACTTTTTTTTGGTCATCAATTCCTACAGACACTAGACGTCTCGAGTGTTAGGAATATGATAGAAATGTAGCTGCAGAAGGTCCACCGGAACCAGCTAAATTTTAAAAAATGGTCTATGAGGAAATAAGTTTGGGAACTTCTGGTCTAAACGATGTAAGAATTCATAAAGTAACTACCTACTTTAACAGTAACAGTAAAAGTAACATTTTTGAATAACAAAACATTCTTGAAGGTTTTATTTTTTATTTTTAATGTGTTTCTTATACAAGAATATAATTATAATAATTACATAACTACACTGAATAATGTCATTAATCGATTTGGTAATCTAATCGGAACCCTAAACCAGTTCGTCAAATGGAAAGTAATAACTAAGACAAATGATGGATTGATTTAACTGACGGATATCATTATTTCTGTGTAAATATTGCTTAAGTAAATAAAATGCTTTTATCTTTCGTGTTTTGAATACAGCGAAAGATAAATGATTTGTGTTAGTTAAGGGGCTTGTACAAACGTTGCGTTTTAATGCACTTAAAAGACCATGTAAACACGCTTTACTTTTTTCGATTCGCTGCTGTATTTTTTTACTGTTATTATTATTTTCTTTTTTTGGTGTTTGTTGTTTGGATGTCAGCTGGTATGGGGGAGATTACAACCACTTCTTGTATAACATCCACAGGAGATGGGAGTGGCTGAAAAACAGCGCTGTACGAGACCCAGGTCTCTGGCCAGCAAAATGCTGAGCCAATTCCATTGGCCCAGTATTTTTGTTCTTTTTTTACTGTTTTGATTTTTTTGTTATTTTTGTCTGTTTTTTTGCTTGTTTTTATGAACTGTATAATATCTTATTTATTCTTCTGTTTGTAGTTAATTAATTTATTTTGTATTAATGTAATGAGCGTAACTGCTCTCTGAAACAACCATTGACAAGGGGACAGCACTAAGAAAAATACACTCTTTCTACACTAATAGCCCCGCACCTGTGTCGCAGGTGCCATGGATACACATAGACAAATACACAAACACCCAGGACAGAAATGGAAATTCATCATTCAAATGTCTGTCTACCGGGAATCGAACCCAGAACCCACTGCGCGTCAGACCGGCATGAAGACCGCTAAAGTAAGATAAGGAGTTTAATGGATAACAATCCAACATTTATACCCAAAGCACCAGTTTTCAAGGACACCAAATATTTAAATAATATAATTAATAGAAAAAAATGTTAAGACGATAATAATACATCGACATAAATAAATAGCATTCCAATAGCGCTAACACTAACTAACATGTTTCTATAAATATTAGTCATTAAATTTAAAATATTCTGAACTATCTGTAAAATGATAATGACGATGATAAAGATGATAACATACTTCCGAGCGTAATTTCAATGCACCTTATTTTAAAGTCATCCTACATAAATAAAACCAAATATCTACTGTATACAAAACACAAACTTTAAGATTACATTAACTTACCGAATGAAAGTAAACTACAATAGGTAACACTCGTAAATGTGTGCTTAGGACGCTGTACGAAATATCTAACATGTCGTCAAATCATTGTTAATAACATTGCCTAAGTTAATGTCGCAGCTATAAAACGCCACGTGTGCGATCACCCTTATGACACAGTATAGTAAAGTAAGCAGTATTATGTCTCAGCGGTGTCCTTGAATTTGTTACTTACGGCCGCCCGGCACAAAGGAGGTAAGCCCAATAGGGCTATCACTTCTTCATTTCGTTCTATGCGTTCTGTGCGCGCAGCTCACAGTTTGCGTCCTTACGAGCTAGGGCGAGCGTGCCATCCATGCAACTATAGGTATACTATAGGTAACTATAGGTATACTGAGATAGATAAATATTCCCTGGTGCGCATTTCCAGCCCGTTTGTATGAAGACGTAATACTGTATACTTTACTATACTGTGCTTACGGCCTTAGCTATAATGTCGTTAATTACAAGACGCCCAAGGGTGGCGGCAGATATTAAACGATGCTTTATTAACAGCCTGTTTACGCAGACATGTTGGTACCGACGCTATTGTCCTAGAAAATTAAGCATAAATATATCAGTAGCGGATGAAACAGGAACATATATTATATTAATCCCCATGTTGTATACGCATGTGTTTCGTCTAATTAATCTAAAAGTCATTAAAATATATTCTGTAATCAATTTGGTGGTAAGTGGGCATTGCCGTCAATGAACATCTGCAATTAAACTCAAAAAGGATTTTGGCTCGGAATCTGGTACCGTTGAAATATATAAAATATAGAGTTCTTAGTGAAAGTCCCATATATTTTTTAAGCTTTCTTATTTTTAACGTTTTCTGATTTTTTATATTAATGAGTAATATTTGAAGTTAATTAATAATAAAACAGTATATAATATATAGTTTAATATTATTGGACTTATAAGAAATTAGTTACACAATTCCATGTGTTCACAATAACATGCTTCTATCAGTTCAAGAAAAAGAGGAATATCTATGGAGTAAAATAGTGCAATAAATCATTTACTTACATTTGTCACAGCCAGTCATCCTTAAAAAGCACGTCTGATAATCTTTTATCCGATTTTCCTTCAAATACCACTATCTTTTATTACAAAGAATACCGGAACGGAATTTTTCGAACAAGATATTTTTGACGCGCACTGTACTTTGATATATGGATCGACAAATACTATGCGAGTTAAATTTATTATTTGTGAAATAAAGTTTTACTTGGTTTATATTCTCGTGTTAGTATTTAATTATTGTCTGTGGTTTGATATGCCAAATAGAATACCATTTTATTTATTTTTTGTGAATTACAAGTCAAATACAGAAATAAACATATTAAATAAACTTTATATTAACAAGATTAAAGGAAGTGGACGTGTTGATTCAGAGTGAACGTTTATGCCATATTAAATTCAAAAGGTCTATTCATTGTAGCAATTTATTAACAGATGGTTTTTTGCCTATACTTATTAATTTTTATATATTAATTTTCCTATCACGCCACACTTCCTTAAATTTTCCGATCAATAAAGTCAGAGCTAAATCAGGTCAATTTTAGTTAACCACGCCGGACTTACTGGAAAGCTATTTTCCTCCTGTCGATAAGATTTTCGACGGCGACTGTATTTTGATATATTGCCCCACAAATACGATGCGAACGACACGACAAACAGTTTGTCATACTTGAACAAGGTAATGTAATATGACCAGAAGTTCAACTTTGAATAAATTTTATTATTGCAGCGTCAATCAAAATTGTCGATGTATTATGGGCGCATTGTACAGATTTCGCCTTTTTTATGTTTATGTCTTTATAACTGTTGGGTTTTTTAAAGAATTCAGAGACAAGTAGGAAAGGTCTCATCATTATGTTTTATATTTTATCATGTTTTCTTTAAAAAATAGGAAAGAAAAAATATGAAAAATAAGTTGAGGTTGACTCAATTATTCATTATTTCCATAACCACTAAGTTTAAAAATGAAGCGGCTCTGTACGGAATCTTGACCAAATTCCGATTTAAACTTGACCTACTCCTTAGTTATATATTCTGGAAGAGGCGTGTCGCTGCCAATTTTTCAGTGAGGGGTCTCTTCAGGAAGATTAAACTGTAATTAATTCACGAACCCTCTCTAGCTCACTACTACAAAAACAAGCTTATGTGTGTGAGTTGTAATATAATTATACTATCGTAGACCAGAAAAGATGGTGAACAATGCACTTAATGTAAACTAATGTGTGTGTGCAATTCTCAAACGGCAGAACTAGTTTCAACTAGAGAAAAGTAACCTTCGAGAGATTGAGATGGATATAAAGCAAAAATCGATTAACTAATCACTGCAGTCCATATTTGGACATCTTATGTCTCATATACCAAACTTGAGCTCTACAAGCTACGAATTAAAATAATTAGCGTGATTCAGAAAGGGATACAGAGCTTTGAGATAATTGTAGTATTTATGTTTCATTTCATTTCAAATCACAACAATTTTAAAGAAGTATCCCTAAAAAACATTTTTACGGCATTACTTGGATTTAATTTTAAAGAACTTTATGCATTTACTTTTACGACTTATATTAGAGCTCCATGAGAACCATTTCTTGTTTTGATTTCTTCATATAGAACGACAGCCCATCTATACTTATACTTATCTATAAATATATACCTCTATCTAATATTATAAAGCAGTAGAGTTTGTTTGGTTGAACGGGTTAATGTCAGAAAGTACTGGTTCGAATTTAATAATTCTTTTTGTATTGAATAGTCAATTTATTGAGGAAGGCTATAGGCTTTATAACATCACGCTGTGTTTGCTTTTTTTTCTTTATATTATAAAGCAGCAGAGTTTGTTTGTATGAATGAGCTAATCTTTGGAATTACTGGTTTGAATTAAAAAATCTTTTTGTATTGAATTGTACATTTATTGAGGAAGGCTATAGGCTATATAATATCACACTATGTTTGTTTGTTTTTTTGTTATTTAGTAGTGGGTAAAACCGCGAAGCACAACTAGTACAATATATAATGGTATGCTTGTTATTGCAGGAATTTTTAAGTTTCAGTCCAACATAAGTTTTATTCCTTTTATTGACAAATATCGTATCTTATGGATTCAATATTAATAAGTAATACATATATTATGGCTTATAGATATAAACATACAAAATAGTGCTTTTCCAAGCATTTCGTTTGCTCGAAGCGTCGTGGAACCCTAGAAAGAATATTTTAATTATCTATTAAGCCAAGCTCTAGGCATTTTGCCTAGGTAATATCTCCCCAAGGCCTAAAGCTAAAACCACACCAAAGCTGTGGCAGGCGCCTGGAATCCGCTTAATGCAAAGGCCGAGGAATATTTACATAAAATTAGAATTTGTTTTACCTCAGTCCGACAGACGGAGCCGGTATAAGTACTTGTTTTAAGGGGAACACATATTATTACATTATAATCTGCATAATAGGTGCGTTATATGTAAATAATTTATTGTATATGTACTTACCCCGGTGCTCTCTCGGCTATAGGTGCACCTTTTAAAAGTTCCCCCCCAAAAAAAACGTAAACGGGTGAGGGGTCATCATCAACCCATTATCGTCCCTCTGCTGGGTGCGGGTCTTCTCTCAGAATGAGAGAGTTTTAGGTCATGGTCCACCGCGCTGGCCAAGTGCGAATTGGTAGACTTCACACACCATTGAGAATTTTTTTTTTCAGAGAACTCTTCGGTGTGCAGGTTTTCTCACGATGTTTTCTTTTCCCGTAAAGCAGTGATAATGAGTTTCTAATACGTATATAATTTCAGAAAAATCAGTGGCGCGTGCCTGGGATTCAAACCTCGGTACCCTCGATTGAAAGGCCATGTTTCAACTATTAGGCTATTACTGCGATGGGTCACCATTGTTTAAATATATGTCGGGGAAAACATCATTTCCAACGACATCGTCATTAGTGGTTAAGGGTTTTGTGGGCGTCATCGGG